>JAJIBD010012192.1:0-98028 GCA_021461705.1 Cryptotis parvus
GGGTTCGATCCCCAGCATCCCAATATGGTTCCTCTAGCAGTGACAGGAGTGATTCCTGAGTGCAGAGCCAGGATTACTCCTGAGCATCACCAGGTGTGACCTCCCAAAAAAGAAAAACAATGCAAAATCTATGTTTTTCTGAATATACAGGAGATTTGGAAGAACGGATTCATCTCTCTCATTAGAGAATAGAAAACTACATGCCTCCAGTGCCCCTGGTCCAGAAAGCATTGCTTTATGCCATGGTGAGGGGAGGCCCTCTGAGCATTGAGCATATTAGATGCTAGCCACCCATGGACGGACACAGCAAATTTGCTCCTTGCCTTCAGGGTGAGAGAAGCAAAAAATTCATCCAATACCAAAACACATGGAGGATTGCAATGGGACCAATGTGGTACAGAGAATGTTTAATGAGATTTGACTCCGTCTGCCAGGCCAGCGGTGTCTCTTGCTGAGCAGGTGAAACTTGAGTAGTTGGCCCCGAGCTGTCCTGACATGTGTGTCTCCACTATCTCGACTTCTGTTAGTCTCTGAAGGTGAGCTCTGTTCATGGGGTGACTGGCTAGTGGTTTTACCCTGGAGCTCTCGTTGGAGGGTGTGGCGGGAGGGGACCAGGGAGGAGGGTAGAGATGTTGGGAAAAACAGGATGGTGGAGAAACACACTTGCCCCTCCCCTCAGGGCAATCTTCTCCCCTGGTTTGCCCAGATTTATGTCTCCTGGGTAACCAGTGCATGAGCGGACGTCAGAGTTAAATATGGAGCATAGACTAACATCTGTAATAGGGACCAAAAAATAGTTTGGGTTTAGCTTGTGCACAACATACACACAGGGGATATTGCTGCACATGCCTCTGGCGATGGCATCGGTATGTGCAAGGCAAATGTGCATGAGAGAAGCCCACTGGAACTGAGGCAGGAAAACGTGTGTGATAAACTTGCTTCTGGCCTTCTGACTACAGAGATTCTGCACCAGGAAAACTGATTCTTGACTCTGAAAATGGGGAAAAAAATTTTTAAAGGAGAAACATTATTAAAGAAAGAAAAAGAGAGCCTAAGCGAGGGAGGTAGCTCCAAGAAATGGAGGAAATGCTTTACAGGAGCCCTTCCCTGGACCAAATGGTCTCACAGCACCATGGAGTATGGTCCCCGAAGCACCACTGGGAGTGCACCAAATTTTTATATTTTTAATTAGTTATTTATTATTTGGGGATATTTTTTGCCACACCCAGATGTGCTTGGGGGCTTATTCTTGGTCCTGCACCCACAGATGACTCCTGGCATGGGTCTGGGGTACAATCTAGAATGCCAGGGACTGCACCCAGGTCAGCCGTGTGCCAGGCAAGTGTTCTACTCAATGAACTATCACTCCTACTAATTTTTTAAATGTTTGTTATAAAAATTTTGAGAGCCACACCTGGTGGTGTGGTGTTCAGAGGCTCTTGCAGTTTGGTGCTTGGGGTAGCTCCCATTGGTGTTCAGAGAATTATGTGGTGCCAGGGGGTGCAGCTAGACCCTCCTGCATGCAAAGTATGAACTCAGCCAACACTTTTTATTTCCTCTTTTCCTCGCTCTACTTTTTCACCATTTTAGTTGAGGTCTGGAATTTGATGTTAATCACCCTTTCCTTGCATCCATCATTCCAACACCACACCCATCACCAGAGGGACCCCCCCTCCACAACCTCCCACCTTTTCCCATATAAACTCAGTTCTGAAGACAAGATCTTCAGTTCTGATGACTTTGACAATTTGTTGTTCTGTATTGTGTTTCTTTTTACCTTATATATGGTAAGAGATGGGTTTCTTTCTTATCTTGCATCTCTCTCTTTTCATTTCGTGGGGTGTTGGCTTTTGTACACATATAGATGAATAGAGCTTATCTCCTGAAATTTCACAAAATTGTAAATCAAGTGTAGTTGATAAAGTAAAAATGTTTTTTAAACTATCTTTCTAGAGGTTTATAAATTAAAATTAATATAGTGAATAATTTTTTAATTTCCCTTGACAGAGCCTGGCAAGCTAGCCATGGTGTATTCAATATGCCAAAAACAGTAACAATAATGGACCTCTTTCTTAATGAATGGAGATGTTACTGGGCGCCCACTCGAGCAAATTGATGAACAATGGGAAGACAAGTGACAAGTGACAATTTTCCACCCACCCCATCCCCATGCCTGTTCCCTCAGCTGGCACTAATTATATTGACCATTACAGCACACATATGGCAATGGTATTGATAAAGTCATGACTTTTTTTTTTTCTGGTTTGTTATGGGCGAATCTGGCTGATTTCTGTTCTTGCATTGACTTTGTGAGTTTCTAGAAAGTGGTTGGTTTTCTACTAGTTTGAGATATCGTGCGGCCACTTTGCAGCCATATGCCTCTGAGAGAGCCAGTAGCAGCTCTGCCCTGTGTGTCTGTCTCTGGATCATGGCCCGACAGCCCGGAAGCAGTTTGTGGGTGGGTCCACCAGGCCTCCCGGGCAGGACTGAGGTGGGGGGAAAGGTACCCCAGCTCCATCTCCACGGAAGCCCAGTGACTTTAGCCACCAAGACCCACATACCTGGGCTTGAAATCGGCTTCTCTATTGGGTGGGGCCTTGACAAGGTGGGTTTGAAATCAGTTTCTTTCTTGGGTGGGGCTCTGACAATCTGTGGAGTTCAGATGTTGAAAATGGCGCGATTATGGTGAGTGCGTTTCCTCTGGCTTCTTCCGAGGCCCTATTGGGGTGGCAGGCCATATAACGAATAATTCGTTGCTAATACATTTTAACATTTATAAGAAAATTGAGAATGACAAGAAATAGGTAAATACTACAAATGTAAAGTTGAGTAATAGTGAAGAATATTGAAATTTTAAGGGGAAAATATGACTAGGTCTATAAGACTACAGAAGTGTTTTTTATCCTAAGAAAGAAAATATCCTAAGAAACCAAAGAGTGATCCTGAACACAAAGCCAGGAGAAAGCCCTAAGTACCACTAGGTAAAAAGATGAAAGAAATAAAGAGATTGTCTATGGGAAAAGGAATGACAAAAAAAAAGGCATAATGAAGGGGTCAAGAGCACACAAAGGGGTCTTTAGTAATGCCATACTAGATGAAAACAGCAAAAAACCCATCCACTCTACCTGACTGGTAGTTGGATACTGAGTCACCTGTATAGAGAATGGCTCATCAGCCAGTAGAATTATCCAGCTAACCCTCTTTGCTCTGACTTGATGCTCACCACGATACCTCTGCTTATAATTTGGTCTCCCAAGACCTGAATACAAATATTTTTTATATTCAATTTATGTGGTGGTTTCACATTATCTTCTAAGAGAACAAATGGACATGCTACTTTGGCAAATTCATCTGATGTGTCTAAACCAAGTATGTCCCCTAGAGTCTTATCACCCAAGACATACTTGGTAATTAAATTCCTATGTGAAGAGCATATCTCTAAGCCCAGGTCCCAGATCTGGAGCCACTCATTTTCTCAAGGTGTCTGGGTTCCCTGAGTGGGAAATGGTATTTAAAGGCCACAGTCTGTGCTGTCACAGCATCCTGGCCTTTTCAGTGGACAGAGCTAGGAAATGCATATTTCTGGAACTTTTTTTAAAAGAAATTCATGCTCACACTGGTATTTCCAATTTAAATTTAACATTACAGAGAATACACACACACACACGTTCTGTGGAAAATTTGGATTTCTAACATTAACTTGCATATGTGCTTTATCCTACAATAGGAAAAGTTTTTAAATTATGCTATTATTATTAACATTGAAACACTTAATGCATCAAGTTTATGATTTCTCTGCAGTTCTATTTGTCCTTGAACTATATTACGCTGAAGAAAGGAAGTCAAAACAATGTTAATAATGTAATTATTTTCTGGGAAGTTCTAGCAACCAACTTGATCATCCTCAGCTTTTTATAAAGAGCTAAAAACAATAAAACATTCACTTTAATATTTTCTTAGATTTTAAGGATTACCTTTTCTTTTCTTATTTTTAATAGGGGCCACATCCTGAAGTACTCAGTGATATAGGTACCACAACCAGTGATACTCAGCTCATGCTGCTCTGAGCCGTCTGGCCTGGCTATGCTTGGGTTCCCCAGGGCCAAGCCCAGTGGTACTTAGGGGTTATTTGGTGCTGAAGATTAAACTGGGATCTCTCTCTCTTTCTCTTTCTCTCTCTCTCTCTCTCTCTCTCTCACCACACACACACACACACACACACCAGACATGGGATACACCCCTTTGAGCTATATTCCTGACCCCGACTTTTCTTCCTGATCAATCCTATTGATATATAAAATATTAACAAGATACCAAGCCTGAAACTATGATAAAGCACTCTGAGAGGAATCATTTCCAGTTGCATTTTCCCATCAGCTTTGTTTTATTGTCTACGTGGTGTTTCTTTGTGCAAATATAAGCAGAGAACTGTTGATTTTAACCCCTTCTTGCATGACCTGAGAGGAGGGGGAGACTCCATGAGCCTCAGAGGGTTCTGGGTGCTCGTGGCTCAGTGAGGAGTCAGTATCCCCACAGGTCTCCAGGCTGCTGCGTTTGCCATGGGTCTGCATGGGGAAGAGCGCTGTGATCATGTAGGAAAAGGTTCCTTTTTTTTTTTAAAATTCCATGCTTATTGCCCTAAAAGTTAAAACTGAGCCTTCTTCTCAAACTAACTCTACCTTAGTACTGCCCTGATTTGTTCTCAGCACCTCAATTCTCCTAGCCACCCTATATCAAAATTCTGATTAATTTATACTTGTTTGTGTTGGGAGTGGCAGCTTTCAAGCAGTACCCAGAGGGCCCCTGGGAGTATTCCTAGAGATTCTCAACTAAACTGGTTGAAAACTAGTTGGGTGAACACTAGGCCTGAGGGTACTTTGCTTCTTGGGTCATGTGTTACTAGGAGTCAAACAAGGATTGTATACATACAAGTCATGTGCTGTAGCCCCTAAACTGTCTTTCTTGTCTGCCTCTTAGTCCATATTTTCATCACCGAGACTTCTGATTGCATATTCAACTCACAATGTTTTTTGAGCCAAGCAAGATTTGGCTAAGACAAAACTGGTGATTCCAAGGAGCTTGGATATTCTCTAACAGTAGCTCTTTTTCTCTTTTAGGGTGGGGGATGGGATGGAAGATTTCAATTAATAGACCCTGATAACGATTTACAAAACTGATTCTTACTCCATAAGTAAGGCTAGATGTGAGAAATGAGTCACAAAATACTTTAGAAGCTCCTAAAAGCTAACTCGGCATCTCCTTTTGTTTACTGTTATGGTACATAGCCAAACTAAGACAAAAGGAATTTATGTCATATATATCCAGAATCTGTATTTTGCCTGCAATATACTTTGAACCCAAATTAGTTAAAATTAAATAGTGAGAAATGAGAGAAAGTGAGATTAAATAATGGGATTGAATGAGGGTTGATCACATGAAAGACAAGCACTTTAACCCCTATATTATATCTCCACTGTACGATATCGATGGCCCTACTTTTCATTAAACTTTTACCTTTTCTCATATTTGTGATAGTTGTATATGTTTCCAGCACTTTTATTTTTTTGAGAGGGTCATACCTGATAATACTCAGGGATTACTCCTGACTCTGTGCACAGAGAGAGCCTAGCAAGGCTTGAAGGGTCATATCAGGTGCCAAGGATCAAATATGGGTCTGCCACATGCAAGGCATCCCTACCTAACATGCAATCTTTCCAGCCTTTCCAGTACAATGGAAAAACAACCATGACTGAAAAATTCAGAATTATTGCTGGGACTAAAGGAATTCTGTCAAAGGAAAGTAGTTATGTGAGCTCTCCTTTTCCCCTTCTCCTGCAAACAGTCTGTTTTCAATCAGGAAATGGGTACATTTAGAAACACCTGGCAGCTCAGAGTCAGAGCTCTTCCCCAGTTTAATTCACCATACCTTTACCTATTACTAATCTCACAAGCAAAATGGGAGCAATGCAAATACCTGGGAATAAAATTTCAAATCTTGGCTGCTAGCAAGTGGAAACAGATTGGCCAAGTTTGACTCGTGATTCATTCCGCTATTCAATGCCACTGCCCTTTAATTTAATCTACTGCATGCAGCTATAGTAGTAGGTTGCATCCTTGTATTTGGATAATGAGCCAATCCATCATGACGGCTGAAGGCTGTGTCTAAGGCTGCTTGCTGGAGCTTGATAACACTGGGTGCTATGACATTATGCTGCCAACAGTGTTAATTATAAGGGTCTCAGAATAGAAACATGGAACAGAAAATCAAAGATGTCCTCACTTCCCCACTAGTGAACAAATGGCACGTATGGAAAGGGTGTTCAGAGTTGGTGGTAAAAATCACTGAGTTATCACCCAGCTGGTGGAGCCCAGAACATTTGAATGGACTGTTTTGTTGACAATAGGAATTTTCCCAACATTTTATTATGAAAATTTTTAACTGCACAAAAAAAGTTGATCAAATCATAGAGATACTTATGGTCATATGTTCACCGCTCAGATTCTGTAATTAACATTTTGCTATATTTGCTTCCAGTAGATTATCTAGCCTCTTTTTTATCCATCTACAATCTCTCCAATTATTTTTCTATACTTCTGAGCTCCAGGCACCAGTACACCCCACCTCTAAACACTTGATCCTGCTCATTATTAGATCAGTGTTTCTTAACCCATTTTGACCGTGGCTCCCTTCTGACCTTGTTTCCTTCCTATGGTTCTGCCCTACCGGTTGGACCCCTAGTCTCCTGCTGTGACCCCATTTATGCAATTTTACCCTTAGAATATTCTGGGGATCACAGGCCCTTGGTTGAGGAACTTTGAATGAGAGTTTAATTTTTTATTTCTTGGCTTTTTTTTTGTGATATACTTTACATGCAGAAAAACCTGAAATGTGCCATTTCCTATATTTTAACAAACATTTGCATCTGGATCAGTGAGTTCTAATCTCTTATTGAAATGAATTTTATATCCTTTGAGAGGTGCCTGAATATATGTAGAAGATTTTACTTAAGTTCAGGTTTGTTTGTTTTTTTAAAGTCTTGAATTTCAAAGATCTTTGTTAGCCCTCCAACCTCCAAAAGGATAAACTATAGGTTACCACTGCCTGCTCAATTATTCCCACGTGTTAGACAAACGGATCAGAAAGACTAGAATGTGTGATAATGAGAATGATGTTGTTCAGAACAGCATCTGAATTAAAATTGCTTTGGAATAGTTTACAAGAAAAATGTGGCACATAAAGAAACCTATAAGGAAGGGAGGTAGTGCAGTGAGTTGAGGAATAATCTTGTAGGGACCCAAATTCTATCCCCCTATAGAAAAGTTTAATTCAACCAAGGAGGGAGCTTTAGCATATTAATTAACAAAGGAGGGAACAAAAGGAGAGAACTTTAGCATATTAATACAAAGAAAAATGCAAGGGTTGACGATACAAGGTGGGGGGGGGGAGACAGGTGCCTTGCATGCTGCTGACTGGGGGGGGGGGGGGGTGGAGGAGTGGGGAGTGGGGGGGTAGGGGGGGGGAGTTGGTCCCTATCACTAAATATGGTTCCCAAACCTCACTAGGAAAATGAGGTCTGGACACAAAGCAAGAAGTCCTAAGCATCATCAGGAGTTGTCCCAAACCAACAAATAAACAAAAGAGAAAAATAGAAGAAAAAGCACAAACAGTGACAGTAAGAGACTGGTCCTTGGAATTAAAAGATACTGGAGTGATGAGAAGTGGTTAAATTCTGAACATTCTAAAAGTAAAGGAGTTTGTAACGAATTGGATATACAACATGAGTTAGAAAAGAATTCCAGTGTAACACCAGCTTTTTTATCTGAGCTACTTACTAAGAGGTAGAAAACAGAAATAAAATATGAGGAGAGACATTCATTGCTGATGGGAATGTCTGTTGGTCCAGCCTGTTTGGAAAACAATATGGACGTTCATTTAAAAAAATAGAAACTGAACTTCCATTTGACCCAGCAATACCACACTGGGAATATACCCTGGGGACCCAAAAACACACAGCAGAAACACCATCTGCAATTAGTTTAATTGTAGCACTATTCACCAGAGCCAGTATCTGGAAACAACCTGAGTGTCCAAGAGAAGAAGGCTGGATAAAGAAACATGGTACATCTACACAATGGAACTGTATGCAGCTGTCAGGAAAAACGATGTCATGAAATTTGCCAATAAATGGAGACTACCATGCTAAGTGAAATGAGTCAGAAGGAGAAGGACAGGGCCCGGAGCGATAGCCCAGCGGGTAGAGCGTTTGCCTTGCACGGCCGGTCTGTGCCAGCCCAGGTTCGATCCCCGGCATCCCATATGGTCCCCCAAGCACCGCCAGGAGTAATTCCTGAGTGCAGAGCCAGGAGAAACCCCTGAGCATTGCCGGGTGTGACCCCCCAAAAAAAAAAAGGAGAAGGACAGATCTAGCATTTCTGTAACATTCATTTGTGGAATATAAAAAATAGTATGAAACTAATATCCAAGGCCAGGAAAAACAGGGGCCAGGAGGACATGTCAATGGTTGGAATCTACCATATGTGTGGGGGTGGGGTGGGGTGGGGGAGAAGGGGTAGGTAAGATAGAGAAGGGCCCAGTATAACAAGAAGAGTTGAAAATGGTAATGCTAGTCTAGAACGAGTACTGAAAATAGGTAAAGGTATACATGATAACCCTTCAATGTCTTACTGTAAATCACAGGGAAGGGAGAGAGAGAGAGAGAGAGAGAGAGAGAGAGAGAGAGAGAGAGAGAGAGAGAGAGAGAGAAGGGAATGAGAAGTTAAAGATCAAGTTTTGGATGCCCATTCACATCGAAGAGGAATTAGTAAGTAGCAATTGAGTATTTGCCTGAGTTTAGAGAACTGAAGAAGTCTAGGTTCAGGCTAGTTACAGGAACCAAACAAGATCATCTAGGGAGTAACTGTCAAGGGAAGTTTATTTTTGTTTCATTTTGGGGGCCACACCCAGCATACCAGAGCTTACTCCTGACTCCATGTTCAGGGATTACACCTGGCAGTACTCAGGGGACCATTGGGGTGCCAGAGAACAAACTGGCATCTACAGCATGCCAGGCAAGTGCCTTTAACTCCTATCTCTCTCTCTCTCTCTCTCTCTCTCTCTCTCTCTCTCTGGTTCAAGAGAAGAGGTTTGGGAATTGAGAGGTGGTAGGCAGAGCCCCTTGCGAAGGAGAGTTGGCAGTATTGCTAGTTCTTAGATCCTTCAGGTTCTTCCTCGGCTGAGTCAGTAACCTCCCCCAAGGCCCCACCCTTCCCAAGGCAGCTTGTATGCAGCAGCTGAATAGATTGTGGTATGAAAGCTCAGGCAGGGAGGAGAGATAGCTCAAAGCCTGGCAAGCATTGGGACCCAGTTTCATCCCCAAATTACCTGGCCTCCTGAGCACCAGAGGTTGTAGAATCCTGGTGGCCACTAGCTTTGCATGGATGAGGCCCTGGGTTTGATCACTAGCATCAAAACAAAGCAAAAAATAACTCAATCCATAACATAAAATCAAGGGCTATGAATCAGCCTGGACATAAAAGAAGCCTTTGAAGCTGGGGAATAACCAAGGAAAGGAGTGGTTTCCACGCTACGAGATGTTTAAGGGGGGATCTCTTGGGGGCCCCCTAGCTGATGTGGTCCTCTTCCTCAGTTTTCAAATGACCAGATTTCAGATGTACATTTGGCTAATCCAGGATAAAGAGGGCGTTTCACAATTTCCCACAGAGCTAGGGATGGCGATGATAAATCAGTGACTGCTCAGGGAATCCTCATTTGTCTGCTGCGTCCTTCTCTCCCGGTACCCAAGACTGACAGAAATAGCGTGCTTCTTTTGATCATATGGTAGATTATGTAATTTGCATTTTTCTTATGTTTTGGCACACAGGAGGACCAAAGCTAAGTGTAATGAGCAGTCAGTATGTGCCTTTGTGGAATTTATATTTTCGCTCTGGAGAATACCACAGCAGTCTATATCCCTATACTTTGCATTGTAACAGCCAAATTGTATGACGTGACTGCCATAGTGAAATATTTTAACTTTTTTGCATGTTATTGGAACATAATTATTTTTAAATGCTAGCATATGGTATTCCTTTTAAGTTATATAGTATTACCAAGTGCTCTGTGCTCCTTGGAAGGTTTGAAGCTTTTTCCTTGTCAAATAAATCACCTTGAGTTAAAATAAAGATAGTTATGTTAAAGCCCTGAATAGTCACATCTATAGCTGAAATTTGTATTCTACAGCTATAGCTTTCATATCAGATCTTAAAACTCGCTTTTTTTTATATATGATCCATCTGAAAACATTTAATTAAGGGACATATAACACTTGAAGGATATTTGTCTAGCAAAATTGGATGATAGAATAAGATGTAGTTGTATAATATCCCCTCCTTTAACTGTCATTAGCATATTCTTTACAGTTAACTTTATACTTTTCTTTTCCTATGAGTGTAGAAATCCACTTATAATCTAAACTCATTCACATTCAGCATAGTATTTGAAATAAAGATAGAATCTTTTAAAGTGCCAAAGTCCAAGATAGTGAAATAGGGAGATGTTGTGCTGACTTCGTTCCGTGATCACAATAAATTTACTCCTACATACAGTTCTGTCACATGGAAGCAGACCTGAAGCTCACAGAAACAGCTTCCAACGAGAAGAAATAAAAAGGCAGCAGCTGGAGTCAGAGTGATAGTACAGTAGCAAGGTGCTTGCCTTGCACGCAGTCAACTCGGGTTCAGTCCCAGGCATCATATAATCCCCTGAATCCCCTGAATGTTGTCAGGCATTATCCTTGGATACAGAGCCTTACTGAGTCACACACACACACACACACACACACACACACACACACACACACACACTGGCAGCAGCCAGCTAGGAACTGAAGAATTAATACAGGGGTTAATGTGCTTTTCTTGCACGTGGTTCAGTCCCTAGCCCCACATATGGAGGCCAGAGCACCAACAGGAGTGTTCCCTGAGCACAGAGCCAGGAGTGTCATGAGACGTGGCCCAAACCTGCCCCACCTAAAAAAAAAAAGTTTTAAAGGCAGCATCAAGTCGGAAAGAAAGACAGAGACAGAGGTATTCTCTCCAACGGAGCGATTGATGAGGCCAACCAGGAAGTGATCGCTAAGGTGTGGAACTCTCCCCAGGTAAGTGTGGGACTTTTGTCCTTTGCACAATCCAGGATGGTGGAGATGAACCCCTGGGGGCTCCTGTATTGAAGATCAGAAGGAAGTGGACACAGGCCAACCAATAAATATTTGGAGGAAAATCTAGCTCTTGGTGAGGGTCAATGAAAAGACTCTCTGGTTCTAGGGCCTAAAATGGTAACACTCTGAATTTTAGAGTGACCCAAATGTTCTGAATAGCACCCAGAGGCAAAGGAATCCCAGATACCATCCCTGTAGCATTGGCCTGAGAGGGAAGAAACTTTATGGAATACACAGGGATTAGGGTCGTCAGTAGGCACCATTGGCAACCACAACAACCTTGCTGAAAATAGTAGGGAAGGGCAACATTTTGGAGCCCACCTGCCATAAGACTAGAGCAGAGGGGCAAATCCCTGATGTGCTCCCCACCCGCCTCAGGAAGGAACTCAACTAGCCAGCAGGAATGAGACAGCAAGCAAGAGTCTTTCCCCAAGCAAACAGGCCCAAATCTTAAACACCTCCCAGCCTCCTAGCAGGAACGCCTCAGCACTACTGCCAGCAAGTGCTCTGTGGGCTTTCCTCAGCAGAGCAAGCTCCACTGCCTGCTGTGCTCTCCAGCCCCTGTCAACTGCTGCTACTGTGAGGCACCTCCCAGAGCCCAATCAGATAACCGTGGGCCAAACCTTCAGCGGCAGCTAGCCGACCTGTTGGTGGCTCACGGGTACCCCCAAAGACTCTTGTGCACATGGAACGTTTTCAAGGTTAGACCATATGGTGGAACACAAAACAAGTGTCAATAAGGTCATGAAGATGGAAATCATATCAAATATATTTTCAGTATAGAATGCTATAACACCACAAAACAATCATGAAAGGAAATCTGGAAGAAGCAAATATTTAACAACTAATCAACACATTGTTGTGTTGAATAACTTTTAAGTCCCTAAGGAAATCAAAGATGAAATTAAGATGTTCCTGGAAATAAGAATGAAGACAATCTATCAGAATATTTGGGACACCAAAAAAAACAGTATTGGAGAGAAACCCATAAAAATGCAGGCCACAGAGAGGCTTCCGGTCCCTGCTCCAGGCTAAATGCATGAAGCACCCCAGATGGGGACGGGCTTGGGTCTGGCCCAGCCCAACAGAGCCCCAGCAGCTGAAATCTTCCACATTCCACTATAACTGTCATGTTCAAGGACATACTACACTGTTCAGATGAGCTCCACTCAGAAACTAATCCACTGAAAAGTTCAGAATGTGGGTTTTATAACTGCAATCCCCAGACTTTCACGAAGTCAGGGATGGGCTCCCTCCCTCCCCATCTCCCTGTCCTTCTGGGAGAAACAACCTCAAATAGAATCAGAAATGAAAGTTACAAGAAATATACAAAGTATCGTAAGAGATTAGTATGAATAACTTTATGCCACAGACTTGGGAAATTCTTCCCTATGATTCCATCAGTAGTAGTTCATTGAATTTGCCTTCCTGCTCTTCAGGGATGCCAGTAGGTCTTATAGTGCAACTTGTGAACTCGTCCCGTGAGTTCTCAGGTGTCCTGTCCATTTCTTTTCAGATTTTCCCCATTTTCTGTTGTTTCCTAGAGGTTTCCTGAATCTCACCTTGGAGTTCACTGATGTTTTCCTCAACTTCTGTTATCTGTTGCTCAGAGTTTATAGTGAAATTCAAACGGTGCCTGCCATAGTCTTCATTTCTATCCCTTCTGATAGCACTTTTCACATTTTGGCTCATATTTTGCTGACTCCCTGTGCCATCATCTTGGAGCTCATTAAATGGTGTCACTGAGGTCAACTCTGGGAGAATGGCTGTTACTGGTAGAGTCTTCTGTGTTATTTCTTTCACTCATTGAGATTGGTGGGCTTCTGAGTAGCTTCGCACTGTGTTTGATGGGCTTCTACTGTGCTGAATAAAGGTCTGTGGTTAGCTCCTTGATAGTCTTTGAGGAATTAAGTTGGGTGTCACTTTTTCTTCCTTACCTGTCTTCACCCAGTGACCGGGAAATGCATGTGTTAGATATGATTAGTAAAGCTGATACATATACAACCTCACTTTTCAGGATGCACAGAAGAGGGCTGCTGAGATGGCAGAGGTCAAACATGGAAGCTGTAGGGACACGACTGGAGTGGAGGGAATCCATTCCTTTTCTCTCCTACTTTAAACACCATGGTTTACAAAGTTATTCTTGGTAATTTGTCGCAGGCATTCAGTATTCCAACAGCTCTCCCACCACCACTGTCGCTTCCCTCACCATCGCCTCCATTTCCCAACCATCCCTCAAGCTGTCCCATAGCAGGCCCATAATAACTTATTTTATATTGCCTGTTACCACTAAATGGCTACCAGAATGACCAAAAAATATTTCTTTTATAAATTTATAATAAATTTAAATAGTTTTCAGTATATAATAACACAATAATTAGTATATAATATATTATATACTATAAGTATTATATACTTCTAATATATAATATAATGATTATATACTTATATATAGTATATTACATTATGTGTAATATATATCTAATATATTATTATATAGTATATAATATGATTATTATATAATATATACTATAATACTATATTACATCACTTGTGTCACTTGTCACTTGTCTTCCCATTATTCATTGACTTGCTCCAGCAGGCACTAGTAACGTCTCCATTTGTTGGGAATGAGGTCCATTATTGTTACTGTTTTTGGCATATTGAATACACCATGGGTAGCTTGCCAGACTCACTGCCATATGCTGGGAAGTTGGTCCTGTTTAAAGAAATTCCTTTAATGATTCTTGGAAAACTGGTCTCAAGGATAAGGAATGCCCCTAAGCTATTCCTTGCCTACAAATCTCCATACCATTCTTTTGAATCTAAATAATAATCCATCTAGTTGGACAGAATATTCCTGGGTGTGCTCATTTTGTTGAGCTTTTGTACTGCATCCCTCCTTATCTTCTGATTCATAGAATTTCATCTAACAGATTTTTTGTAACTCTTATAGGCTTTTCTTCATATGTAAGTTCCTTTTTAGATCTTGCTGCTTTCTGTCTTTGATTTTTTTTCAAGATTCAGTTTTTCAAGAAAAATATTTTATTAACCCATCATTGATTTGCAAGTTTGTGAATTTTCAGATTAGCTCTATTCATTATATGTGTATAGCTCTCATTACCTTCACACACATACTATGATTATAATATGATATATATACTATAATACTATATTACATCACTTGTATCACTAGTATCACTTGTTACTTGTCTCCCCATTATTCACACACACACACAAAGAAATGTCTCCCATATGTGGTATAAAAAGTAACACAGCAAAGGAATAAAATTGATTAAAATCATTAGAAATGAAGAGTTTGTGCACAGAAATGAGCTTACATAGTAGAACAGGGGCCGGGTCAGGATTATCCTTGGGATATGGTAGAGAGAAACGTATTCCTGGTGATGGGAGTGGTGTTGGAATAATGTATGCATGAAAAGTGTGATTAGCAGTGTTGTGAATTCTAGTACCTCAATAAAATGCTTTGATCACTTGATCACTTGAATCCGTTATTCATCGATTTGCTCAAGCGGGCACCAGTAACATTTCCATTGGACCCTATCACGTGCCAATGTAGCCCAATGGCATCTGGTTGATTCAGGAATACGAAGGGCCTCAAACCATTCCTTCAGGGTCTTGACAAGGAAGTCTGACCATCTTGTAGGTGGGCGGCCACGTGATCTTTTGACATCCCATGGGATCCAGTCGGTAACGGCTCTAGTCCAGTGGTCATCTCCAAATCGCATTACAGGTCCAGCCCATCTGATTTTAGATGCCTTGGCAAACGAGACAGCATCCCTGATTCTGGAATAGCGACGGAGGTCGGAACTTTCTCTCTTTCTTGCTTCCCTTTCTTACACATTGTGGATTACGCTTCAGCAGCACATATACTAAAATAAAAATGCTTTACAATTAAAAAATATTCATAGGAGAAAAATTGTGAAAGTTTTTGTATCACCATGGGTACAGTAAGTCCTTTTCTGAGGGCTTACTGTCGTTTTAAGTTAAACTTTGTGTGTTAATATTTTTGTTAGTCCAGATTGGTTGACTTCTATGTTACATCCAATCCAATCTGGTGTGCTACTACTGGGATGTCAGTGTTGTAGAGTTTGTAGATATCATTAGAGAAGATCCAGAACATTTAACTGGGCAGTGTGTCCTGAGGGATAGTGGCAGCTTTGGGACATGTGAGCAGCTTCCCAGGGCTTGGTAGCCCTGGAGAGCTCAGCCAAGGACAGGTGTTTGAGAAATATCTGTGGCTAGTTAATCTCTTTAGAGATTTATTTATGAGCTCTAGAGCAGGGCCACTAGATGAGCCTACCGGTAGCAATGGTAGCACTGAGAATCCATTTCTGAGAAATACCTTGTGGGGATTTTAGCCTGATGACTAGCTTTACCTGGAAGGTTGGAGGAACAAGCAAAGAATCCGAGACGTGGAAGTGGGCCTACTCATCTAGAAACAAAAATTTTTTTAATTAATATTTTATTACACCACCGTGAGATATACAGTTACAAAGATGTTCATGTTTGAGTTTCTGTCATGTAGTGTTCCAGCACCCATCCCTCCACCAGTGCCCATTTCCCACCACCAATGTCCCCACTACCCTCCCCTTCCCTAGCCTGCCTCTATGGCAGGTTCTTTATCTCTTTTTTCTCTTTCTCTCTTCTCTCTCTCTCTCTTTCTCTCTCTCTTTCTTGCTTCCCTTTCTTACATTATGGATTTCAATACATACATTTAGAGGTTATCATGTGTATCTTTTTGCCTATATTAAATGCTCAGTTCTAGGTTGGTATTATCATTTTCAATGATTATCAGCACACTGTAGAGCAAAAAATCTAATATTATTTGGGACCATGAAAGATCTTAAATATCCAAATAATCTCTCTTTCTCTCTCTCTCTCTCTCTCTCTCTCACACACACACACACACACCCCAGCAAAGAAAACCAGAGAGCTGGATATATAGCTCAAGTAGTAGAACACATGCCTAGCATGCATAAGATAGAGTTTAACTCTAAACATTACATCCCCTCCCACCCCGAGCTCTGCCAGCAGTGGTTCCATACAAAATAAAAAATTCAAAATAAGGGTCTTGTACAAACGCAAAGAGGGCTGGCTTGTTCATGGTTGGAAGCTTGCCACAAGTGGGGCGGGCAGGGAGAGCAGTTAGGATAGAGAATGTACTGTATTACAAAATGTAATACCCAAAAGGAAAGAGACAGACAGACATATAGAGGAGAGAGAGATAGACAAAGAGAGAGAGAGAGAGAAGAAAAAGTGCCTACTATAGAGGAAACCTGGGAGTGGGTGGGATGACAGGTGGGAAACTAGGGATATTAGTGGTGGGAAATGTGCACTGGTGGTAGGATGGGTGATGGAACATTGTATGACCAAAGCCTAATTATGAACAACTTTGTAACTGTGTATCCATGGATTCAATAAAAAAATTTTTTTTGGAAAAGGATCTTGGGATCCTTTTCACAAACTGTACTACAAAGCTACATTAATCAAAATACTATCAAAGTACTAAAATTGAGAGTTCAGAAACATCTACAAAGACAGTTTATGACAAGGAGGCCAAGAGCATCCAATTGAGAAATGATAGTTTCTTTTTGTTGTTGTTGTTGTTGCTTTTTTGGGTCACACCCGGCAATGCTCAGGGTTTCTCCTGGCTCTGCACTCAGGGAATTACTCCCTGGCGGTGCTCGGGGGACCATATGGGATGCCGGGGATCGAACCCGGGCCGGCTTAGGCTGGCCGCGTGCAAGTCAAACGCCCTACCCGCTGGACTATCACTCCGGCCCTGAGAAATGATAGTTTCTTAAATGTACTTTTTAAATATTGGACAATCACATGCTAAAGAATAAAACTAGGCCCTATTTTACACAATACACTAAAATGAATTAAAACATTTTTTGCTTCTTTGTAAACATAAGCTCACCTTTCACAGAGCAAGCAACTTACCAAGTATTGATTGATCTCTGTTTCTGAAGCCTTCAGTTTTCCCTAGTAATTTACTTTGGGGTTGGGTCAGGTTGTTTAGGTTCCCAGTTCACTGACTTATTTCAGATTGTCAGGGAAATTCTATTTTCACTTTATTTTTCTTGTCCTTATTTAGGTGAGCGGCATACAAATACCGCTCAAAATCCAATTTTATGAGACGTGTTAAAAGAGGTTTTTTTTTGAAAGACAAGACAAACTTCCCAGCATTATGCCGATGAATATGGCGTTCACTCATGGCACTTATGGTTGACAGCTATTGGATTAAGAAAGGCCTTTTAAGGGGCCTGAGCCCCTTAAAACAACACAGAGGGCAGGCAATTGCTTTGCACAAGGCTCACTGGGGTTTGCTCTCTGGCATTCCATATGTTACCCTAGCACAATCTGCTAACGTAATTATATAGAGAGAAATTTTTATATCAACCTTTTACTTATTAATGCAGATACTTAGGCATCATCTATAATATTTCTAATATAAAGACCATATTTCATATTTAGAATAAAACACACACTTTTATACTTTATAAGACCTTATTTTCCTTTAATTTTTATTTTTTCCTTTAGTTTTTAAAATTGTCTTCTCACTCTTACTAAATTGTATCATTTGTAGAATTTATCTATTTCATGCAATTTTTAAACAAACTAGCATAAGGAATATTCATGCCATTCATGTTAAAAATGTATATACCTGTAAAAGAGAAAGATATATAGTCTTGAAATTTTTAATCAACTTATCACTGATTCACAATTTTGTGAAATTTCAGAAGATTAGGTTTCTCCATCTATATGCATGTAGGTGTCACCAACCCACCTCCCTCCCCCAAACTCTCTCTCATATATGGAATATAAAGAAACATAATAAGGAAACAACAAATGGCCCAGGCATTGGAACAGGAGACATTGCCTACGAGAACTGAGCTTACTGGGCTGGGGAGGTTAGGAAGGGGTCCTTGGAACACTGGTATAGGGAAGCAGCTCTCTGGTGAGGGGTGTGGTGTTGGAACGATTTACATATGAAAAGTAAAATTACCAATATTGTGAATAATGTCCTCCTCCTTTTAAAAGAATTTTTTTTAAAAAAAAGAAAAAGGGAACTAAGAAAAGGAAAAGCATGTTATAATCTAAAATTTTTAACATACTCAATTAGTTATTTATTTATTTCCTGAGCAGGTATAAAGTTCTACAATCCTTTCTTTTTCATCAAATTCTGCAATTTTGAGATACATAACAGTCTTGAGAAGAAATGTGAGGTATAATTCAAAATTATTTCAATCATAATCACTTGTATCACTATACTTGTCTTCCTGTTGTTCATCAATTTGCTCAAGCGGGCACCAGTAACATCTCCATTCATTGAGAGATGAGATCCATTATAGTTACTGTTTTTGGCATATCGAATACACTACAGGTAGCTTGCCAGGCTCTGCCGTGGCTCTGGGTTCATCCCAGGGAGGGCCCAGTCTTTTTTCTATGTCAGGCCATGAACCACCGGGGCCCACGGGGCAGAGCCCTGGGTGTAGACAAGCCCGTCTCCTGTCTTCCTCCTGCCAACGCAACCGGGCACTGCAGCCACACCTGCAACACCTCGAGGGGGCAGGTTCAATCATAATAATTAAAATAAAACTTGTGAAATGTTTTGATTATTATCTTGTTTGTTTTTGTGGTGAAGGCTGCTCCTGCAGTGGAATGGGGGGGAGGTACCAGGGTTATACATGGTGGTGCTGGGGTGGGGGGTATGAAACCAAACCTCTTAAGGCATGTGTTCTACCACTGAAACCATGTGCCTAAATCCTTAAATATTTTTACTTTAATTATTAGCAACATTCCTCTCTCTCTCTCTCTCTCTCTCTCTCTCTCTCTCTCTCTCTCTCTCTCTCTCTCTCTCTCTCTGTCTCCTCTCCCTCTCCCACGGGGAACAGGAGCGAACTAGCCTACCAAGCCGTGCTCAGGGCTTCTTCTTGACTCTGTCTGTGCTCAGGAATGACACCTAATGTGCTTGGGAGTATCATATCATGAGAAACAACTGCCAGGGATTTGAACTGGGGTTGGCAGGATGTAAACCTTAACCCCTGTTCTAACTCTTCAGCTCAGTAAACATTTTCTAATCCTAAAAGTCAGTGGACATATAAACCATCAAATAATCTACAGAAATTAATTAAAGATTATTTAAACTAACCAAATTATCTGAGAAAAGCTAAGATTTTTTCAGTCCTAATAGATGTTGTACTTGGTATAACCAGAAACAATTGCCTATTTGTCATAAGTTTTCTATCAACTGTGACTCCAATAATTGTTTCACTGTATAAGTTGACACGACAGTCCCATACTGAATTAATGAAAGAAAATGAAATTACACTGATGGCATCTCTGGCATAACTCTAATTTCCAGTCAATTTAGAATGAGATTTGAAGTCCAGTTACAAAGTCACAACTACATAGCTTTCAAGACTAGTGCCATTATAAGCCTTCCATTTTTTTCCTAATCTAATTTGCAATTTGCACTGTTGCTTGTAAATTGACAATATAACTGTGTATAATATCAGATATTAATTACAAAATGTATTCCTAATTCTGAATTTTCTAGCCCTGACTTTCTTCGGGAGAGAGGCATACCTGGCAGTGCTCAGGAGTCAGTGTTGTGGGACTTGGGAGCCATCAGTGTCAGGGCACAGACCTCGGGCTCCTGCATACAAAGCAAGTACCCCCACACCTTTGAATTATCTCTTCACCCCTTAGTGATAGATTTTTTTTGGTTTTTTTGGGTCACACCCAGCAATGCTCAGGGGTTTCTCCTGGCTCTGCACTTAGGAATCACTCCTGGCGGTGCTTGGGGGACCATATGGGATGCCGGGGATCCAACCCAGGCCGGCATGGGCCAGCCACGTGCAAGGCAAACGCCCTACCAGCTGGGCTATCGCTCCGCCCCAGTGATCGATTTTTAACTCCTCTTTTATTCTTCCTTTCATCTTTCTTGTCTTTTTGTTGTTCGTTATGCAATTCTAAACTTAGAAGGAAAATAATGTTCTATTCCCTTTAGGAAGGAGGCAAGATATAGTAGGAAATAAAAAAAATTGCATTGTCTGGAGGGGAAGGAAAAGAGAAAGAGAGAGAAATGGAAAGAAGTAAAGAACCTGCCATGGAGGAGGACTGGGGGAGGGGGAGGGAACCGGGACGTTGGTGGTGGGAGATGGGCACTGGTGGAGGGATGGGTGCTGGAACACTCTATGACCAAAATCCAAATATGAACTTTTTAATTGTATATCTTTGTAATTGTAAAAATAAAAATAAAAAATTGCATTGCCCTTTGATGAGAAAAGACGAAGCCATTACTTTCCTGGAAGAGAAACTGAGATCTGATTTTCGGGGGTTAGGGGTGTATGGAAAGGGCATTTGGACCACACCTTGAGGTACTCAAGATCTATTTCTGGCTCTACACTCAGGAGTGATTCTTGGAGGTACTCAGGTTACCTCCAAGAATCCAATCATACATGGTACAGGTGATTGAACCAGGGTTGATCACGTGCAAACTAGCACTCTAACCTCTGTACCATCTCTTTGGCCCCTAAGGTCTCTGATTTTGCATATCACAAGCATCATGTTTTATCATCATATACCAAAAATGACCCCCATAGCCAACAAGTCCACCAGTTAGAAGAGTTTCAGAATTATCCATGACATGATAAAGGACCTGGGCCTGTTCACCCCTCCTTAGGCAACCTGGTGGTCCTCCGCCTCCCGGAGGGTCACCATATTGATGCCGAACTTAATGCAGACACCCGATCGGCATAGCACTACAGCCCACAACTCATGGACTCAAGGAGTCAAAAATGTGCAAATTACGTATTTGGCAAAGGATGTGTGTTTGGTTTTTATGCAAAACTCTCAAAAATCAACATTATGAAAATATTAAAGACTTCTCCCAACATGGGCAAATATTTGATCATTTTACGGAAAGTTACATGGATAATAAATGCTGGATTTTGAGAAGACTACAAGAGTATGCTACCTGCACGGCAGAGCCTGGCAAGCTACCCGTGTCGTATTTGATATGCCAGATACCAAGTAACAATTATAGACCTCATTCCCATGACCTGATGGAATGGTTTGAGGCTCTTTATGTTCCTGGAGCAAGCAGGTGCCCTTGGGCTCTACTTGCATGAGACAGGTCATATGGAGATGTTACTGGTGCCCGCTCGAGCAAATCGGCGACTGAACGGGAAGACAGTGATACAGTGATGATAAAGGACAACATTTACTTTTTAAGAAGGACTCCTTATCTTGTGGGAGGAGGTAAGAACTAATTTCAGGACTAACTTCATTCCCCAAAAACCAGAAAAGCAAATGAGCTTTGATTTCTACCTATCAGTTATTACCCACGCTGCCTCCCTTGCCTCAGAGAGAAGGTACATGAAAAACTTAGCATCATGCCAAAATGATTCAGAGACACAAGTCACTGCTGAATCTCATCCAGCAGTGCTCAGGGATTCCTCCTGGAAGTGCTTAGAGAACCATATGTAGTGCCAGGGATCAAACTACAGTCCACCACATGTAAGACAAGCCATCTTAATACCTGTACTATCTTTATGGCTCCTAAATTTTTAATTATGGTTTGTCATAATGAAGACTAGTTGCATTATGATGAGAAGCAGAAGTGGTTCTTCCCTTGGAAACAATGGGACTAATTAGTGTCCTATTAGACACTTTCTTTGTCTTATTAGAGAGACAGAGGCAATGACAAAGCAGCAGTATCAGGATTTGGGGGGGTGAGGAGCAGACTAGAAGAATCCTGTTTTTTCAAATAGCTGCTTCCAAGTTTCAAAATTAAGCGGTACTCATTTTATTTGCTTGTTTATTCATTCATTCATTCACTCACGCATTTATTGCCCATTCCATCTCTTTGCAGTAATTGCCTTGATCCAAGGGTGCACACATTTGGCTCTGGTGGTGCCACATTTGGTGGTGGGGCTCTCACATTTGAGTTTGCTAGGAATTCCACACTCTTGCTTTCCCTCCTTCTTCCTCCTTCTTCCCTCCCTCCCTTTCCCTCCTTCCCTTTATTTGATTGTTTATTGAGTATTGTTTTCTTTTCCTTTCTCTCTATGGCTATTGAGCTTGCAAGGACATACTTTTGCTGTGATGTTCCCACTTGGGTTATGCTGCTCACCAGGGGGTTCAGAAGCATTGTGTTGCTCATGCACACTTGATTGCACTGATCACTGAGGGTTGCATAGGTGCTCCCATACAATTGTGGTGCTCCCACAGATCTGGCTTCAGTGAGCCTGAGATCACATACTCGCTGTGTTGCCAGGAATCAGAAACTGCAGAGCTTGTGAGCTCACGTGCAGCCATCAGGTGACAGAAACATGGAATTAGCTACTGGCCTCACTGTCGCAGGCTTCAAGGTAGGCATTTGTGTCACCCCTAACTATCCCCAGTCCCCGTCATCATTTCTAGAGTTCTTGAAAAATTTTAGAAAAGTTCATAGAAGAAAATGAGGACTGTCACATCCCCAACCAAGGGATTCTCACATTTTGCTTTTTGTCCTTCCTGTTATTTGTGGAGGCCCATCTTCCCTCTCTGAGGAACTATGGCTTTGCAAAACAGACCACTTAAGGAAGGTACTATATTTTTTTCAGAAAATATCAAATAAGTGTGTGATTGAAACTTGATCTATAAAAAGAAACGAATCACGACCATAAATTTATGCTTTCTCACATAGAATGAAATTTCGGTGCTCATCAATGCTGCATCAAGATGAAATGAATCGAATCTTGAGTTTGTTTTGGAGCAATTGATTAAAAAAAATATATGTAAAAGACAGTTTGTTGCTTCAATGATGTAATCTTTAAATGTGATAATCAGTGTGGTTCAAGGGGATTGTGCTAAGTAACATGGGGCAGTGCCAGGGAGCAAACTCCGGACCTAACACATGCTACGCAGTGCTGCGCCTCTGAGCCACATCCCTGGATGCCCTGATCATTTTTTTAGACAAATAGAGTCCATTCCCAGCAGAGCGTGGCTGGTGGCATGCAAGAGCCACCAAGGTCTATCAGAGTCACACTTGGTGGTGCTGAGTGAGGAAGGGTCACGTGGTGTCAGGGATTGAATTCAGGGCCTTCGCCATGCTATGGGTGAATCTCTCATTTGAGATAGTAAAGAAAACATCTCCCTGAATTCTTGTAATTCTTTTTAAAAAATGCTTATTATGGGGCCAGAAAGATAGCACAGGAGGTAAATTGCTAAGCACTTTTCATGCAGCCAGACCCGAGTTCAAATACCCAGAACCACTTCCGATCTCTTGAGCATTGCCAAGGTCACCCCTCAGCATGAGCCTCAGGGCAGCGAAGGGCCCTGAGCCCTGGCAGTGATTCCAACCCTCAACCCCACCAATAAAAATAAAATTAAAATGTCTATTATGATTCTCACCTACTTTCTTTTTTCTTAAATTTAACATTAAGTTTTGTCAGTCTTATTATCAGGGACATTGGCAATCCTTAATATTAAAAGAGGGAAATAATCATCTTTCACAGACTACAACTCTGAGTTTCATGGAATTTAGGTGTCTTACAACATTTATTTCAATAAGTTGACATTACAGTCTTACTATTTCATTACTATTTCAGCAGGTATTTTCTATATCCCAACATCAGATAGACACTGACTGGCCTAGCAGTAGATGCCATTAGCAAAGAAAGACCAGTGACAGAGAGAGAGAGAGAGAGAGAGAGAGAGAGAGAGAGAGAGAGGGGAGAGAGAGAACTCAGAGGGCTGAGTACATGCTTTTGCATGAAGGAGACCTGGATTCAACCCCTGACACCGCATGGTCTCCTGAGCACTGACAGAAGCAATCCCAAGCACAGATCTGCGAATAAGTCCCAAACACTGCCTGGAACGGACCAAAAACAAAAGAAAAGTCGATATTAAGTATGTGGAATTTATATGTTAAATTTTGGAGTCTGAATGGTCATTCAGATAAATGCCATTTATCAGATAAATGTTCCATGTAACAATACATTTTGCTAGGGGAGACGGCAAGATGGTGACCGTGAGGCAGCAAGCACTGGAGCTGGCGGAACTGAAATAGCTTCAGAGCCCTGAAGAGCAGATGAGGCCAGAAACTTTCTGAGTGAATAAATGAGGATGCCGTGGATATCATGGCTCAGGGAGAGTGCCATTAAATGAAGCCATCAGGTCACCCGCAGCGAAAGGCCGGCCTGCATAATGCATCCTCAGCTGGCTCCCACGGCTCTAGGCACTGTACTGAATGATAGAGTTTTAACATGCTTGAAAAGGGCTTTATCGGTCCAATGTGGCACCTTTTCAGAGCCCGGGTACTGAGGTCTGGGAGGAGGCGAGGCACTCCCGGTGACTCACTATGATCTACACCAGTATGGCATCCGCTGCCATTTCTTCTCTGGACCAGCCGTGTGCCCACAATGCATAACGGAAGAAAACTTCCCAGAGCGCCGACTCAGGAGACTCAGGATGGGCCGTGTTGGGCTGGTGGCCTCAGTCCACTCACAGTGCCCAAGTTGCAAAAGGCAGAGGTCATAGGTCTGATCCTGGTCCCTGCCAGGGCTGTGGCGCAGACCAGACTGGGCCTGGGGGATACAGCAGCCCCACCAGCAGGTCAACTGGGACAGAGTCACAAAAGCCACCAGCAGCCAGAAGTCAACCGTGGGCATCCTTCTACCCAAAATCGCTCTAACCCAGGTCTGTCTCCCAAGAAGTTAAACTGCCCATGTGGGAGCCAGGCCCACAAGCTGCCTCAGGTTCATCTATACGAGCTCACTTACTTAGTTACTGGCCACACTCCAGAGACTCGTAAATAAACCTGACGGAGCTCAGAAGCTGCAGTTAAGAAGCTCATTCACCAGCCATGATCCTAAGACTCATATATAAATCTCAAGAGAGATCAGCAAGTGGCAGAGATGCTCCCCGTCCACCAGGCTGTTCTTCTAAGGTGCCTTGGTGGAGGACAAGTTTTGGTCTGGCCCGACTTAACAGACCTCTAGTAGCCAAATACTCCACACTCCAGAATCACAGCCATATTCAAGAACAGTCTTCACTGCTCAGACAAGCTCCACCCAGAAATTAATCTGTGGAAAAACCCAGGTATGCAGGTTTAGTGTCTGAAATACCCAGGCTTTCATGGACTTGGGGAAGGCCCCCTCCCACCCCACTGTTCTTTCTGAAGGCCCAGCAGACACACTCATCCCCTAAAGCCTCCAGTCAGTTAAAAACGTAACTCCAACCTCATCACCCCATTAAAGACTTTAGAATTCCTGGATTACACAGCCACTACAATACTGATACACTGAGCAGCACACACCCAATTTATTCATAACAGCTCAGGAAAAAGGTCACACCCTTATGCAACATCATTATGAGATACATGTCATAATAAGCAAAACAATGTTAATCATTCAGTGCCTGGTAAGGGAACAGGCTTGGGCAGGGGTAGGCAGGAAACTAGGGACTTTGGTGGCAGTAACAGCACATTGGTGGTGGGATTGGTGTTGGAATATTAAATACCTGAGACAACTGTATGGTGAACAACTTTGTAAATCACAGGGTTTAAATAACATTTTTAAAAACAATACATTTTTCTGCTTTACACACTATCTTATCTATGTGAACTTGAATAATAGACAAACACTGTGCACTCAATTGCAGCATTAAGTCAAGGATGAGGATGTGTTTGCCATGGTGTCAGAGCAAACAAGACCTCCCAGACTCCTCCTGGAGGTTGCTGAGATGCTGGGAATCACCAAGCCTAACTGATAATGAATACAGGGAGAAGCAACATGCATTAGAGACAGCATATGAGCAAGTGTCCAGAGTCCTGCACCTGTAACTTGTTATTATTTATGCATGTATTCAGCTTCCAGATATGTCTAACGCTTTTTAGCAATTATCCTTTATGGGGGGCACCAGCTATCCCATATGAAATGATTGGTCTGCACCATCCTTAGGACATCTTTTTAAGGGGGTGGGAGCAATAGCCCAGCGGGTAGGGAGTTTGCCTTTGCACGAGGCCGGCCTGTGCTGGCCTGGGTTCGATCCCTGGCATCCCATATGGTCCCCCGAGCACCGCCAGGAGTAATTCCTGAGTGCAGAGCCAGGAGTAACCCCTGAGCATTGCCGGGTGTGACCCCAAAAAAGCAAAAAAAAAAAAAGACATCTTTTTTAAGGCAGCTTCAAAGATGAAACACCACTGACCATGCAAGTGGAAGCAAACATTGGCAAATGGGACTACAGTAAACTAAGAAGCGCCTGCATTTCAAAAGAAACAATGACTAAGATACAAAGACAGACTGTGGAATGGGAAAATTTGTTTACCCAATACCCATCTCATAAAGGGTTAAAATCAAAGTTATATAAAGCACTAGTAGTACTTCACAAGAAGGACCAGAGTGATAAAACAGTGGGTAGGACATTTGCCTTGTCTGCGGCCGACCCGTATTCTATCTTCAGCATCCCATAGGGTCCCCTGAGCACTGCCAGGAGTAATTTCTGGGTGCAGAGCCATGAGCTCTCTGTATCCATGAGCATTTTTTGTGCATGACCCCCAAAAAAGAACTTTTGCAAGAAAAAATATCCAACACTTTCAAAATATGGGGGAGAAGAAATGAACAGAAACTTCCCTTAAAGAAGAAATTCAAATAGAGAAAAGGAACATGAAACAATGTTTTTCATCACTAATCATCAGGGAGATGCAAATCAAAACAACAATGAGATGTCATCTCAGCTCATAGAGATTGGCACACATCCGAAAGAACAAGAGCAACCAGTGATGGCGCTAATGCAGGGAGAAAGAGACTCTCATCAATAGTTGGTGGGAATGCCGACTGGCCCAGCCTTTTAGAAAAACAATATAGACATTCCTCAAAAAATTCCATTTGACCCAACAATACCACTCCTGGGAATATACCCTGGGAGTCCAGAGACACACGGCAGACATGTCATCTGCAATTTTATGTTCATTGTAGCACTAGTCACAGTAGCCAGAATCTAGAAATAACCTAAGTGCCCAAGAACAGACAACTGGATAGACACTCTGATACATCTACAAAATGGAATACTATGCAGCCGTTAGGGAAAATGAAGTCATGAAATTTGCTAATAAATGGAGAGTATCATGGTGACTGAAATGAGTCAGGAGAAGGACGGATATAGAAATACTGCAATCATCTGTAGAATTAAAAATAATATATATAAGATGGAGGCGTGGTCGTCCCTTCCCCCTCCATCTTGTCGAAGCCTGGTGGCCCTGCCCGCGAGCTGCCCCACGGCCAGCACAGGGCCTCACGGACAGCTGGGGAGGCTGGCGCTCGGCTGGCGCCCGGGCCTAGCTGACCATGGAACCCCAGAGGAGGGCAGATGGGTTTTGGGAGTGGGCCTGTCGCCTCTGAGGGGTCCCCGGAAGCAGCCGGATGAGACTCCGCCCATCACACTAGCCACCATTTTTGCTGTCCGGACGCTGCAAAACGGCCTCAGACCAGATCAACAGAGCAAAGCCAGTTCGAGCCCAGGTAGGCGGCCCCAAGAGGCGGGAATCACTGGGAAGTCGTCAGATGGAGGCGTGGTCGTCCCTTCCCCCTCCATCTTGGCCGAGCCCTGGTGGCCCTGCCCGCGGAGCTGCCCACAGGCCAGCACAGGGCCTCACGGACGGCTGGGGAGGCTGGCGCTCGGCTGGCGCCGGGCCTAGCTGACCATGGAACCCCGAGGAGGGCAGATGGGTTTTGGGGAGTGGGCCCGTCGCCTCTGAGGGGTCCCGGAAGCAGCCGGATGAGACCTCGCCCATCACACTAGCCACCATTTTTGCTGTCCGGACGCTGCAAAACGGCCTCAGACCAGATCAACAGAGCAAAGCCAGTTCGAGCCCAGGTCGCGCGGCCGCAAGCAGCCAGCGGTCCACTAAAATAGTGAAACAGTAATGTCTTTTAATGCTCTGCAGTCAACGAAGAGCGGGAAAGTTTGTTGGGAAGGAGATATAAAGAGGAAAGAAATGACATACAGAACCCGCCAAGTGGTTGAGGTGTGGGAGGGCGGAGGGAGGTGGGGACATTGGTGATGGGAGATGGGTTTGGGCGGAGCGTGCATGTTGGAACCCTGTGGAACCAAGGCTCTACATGAGCATCTTTCAATTAAAAAAAAAAGGTGGAATCTTCCACAAACATGTGGGAATCAGTGGTTAGGTAAGACAGAGAAGGGAACAGTGTGCTAATATTTGTCAAAAATGATAATACCAGTCTAGAACTGAGCATTGAATATAGGAAAAAGATATACATGATGATCTCTGAATGTATGTATTGCAATCCACAATGTGTAGGAGAAGAGAAAAGAGAGAGAGAGAGAAGAGATAAAGAATTTGCCATAGAGGCGGGCTGGGGGGAGGGGGAGGGAAGTGGGGACATTGGTGTTGGGAAGTGGGCACTGGTGGAGGGATGGGTGCTGGAACACTATGTGACGGAAACCCAAACATGAACATCTTTGTAATTGTATATCGCATGGCGGTGTAATAAAATATTAAAAAAATAATATATAGTATGAGACTAATGTCCAAGGCCAGAAAACAAGGGCCAAGAGGATTAATTAATGGTTAAATCTTGCCACAAGAGTGTCTGGAGGGCAAACGGCAGTTAGGATAGAGAAGGGACCAGTGTGACAATAATAGTTGGGATGATCATTTTGGACAAGAACTGAGTGCTGAAAGTAGATAAAGAGATATACCTGATAATCTTTCAGTATCTGTATTGCAAACCACAATGCCCAAAAAAGAAAAGAGAAAGAGAGAGGAAGAGAGAGAGAGAGAGAGAGAGGAAAAGAGCCTGCCATAGTGGCAGGCTGGCTGTGGCTGGGGTGGGAGTGGGGTAGTGGCAGGACGGAAACTGGGAACACTGGTGGTGAGAAATGTATACACTGGTGAAGGGATGGGTGTTGGAACAGTTTATGACTGAAATCCAATCATGAATCACTTTGTAACTGTGTATCTCACTATGATTCAATTAAAAATATATTTAGTTAATAAAAAAGACATCCTTTTCAGTTTTCAGGGGTGGGGAGCTTGTTTTGTTTTGGGTTGATACCCACATATTCTTAGGTTTACTCCTGGCTCTGTGCTCAGGAATCACTCTTGGAAGTGTTCTGGGACCATATGGAGTGTCAGGGATCAAACATGGGTCAGCTGTGTGAAGGCAAGTGCTTTATCCACTGGGTTTTTTTTTTCAATAATATTATTTAAGAAATAATTGACTTATAGTAGGCTATTAATTACAGGTTTGTAATATAATTTAGTTTCTGTAATATAAAATTAATTTCAGGTCTTTAACCTAATAAAAATGATTTGATATTGTTACATATTATATAATGATTCTCACATTAAGATCAGCTACCATCTCTGATCTCAGTTACAATTCTTTTTTCTTGAGATGAGAGTCTTTAAGATCTACTCTCTTAGCAGCCTCCAAATGTGCAATGAGGTGTTAAGCATAGCCACCATACTGAACATGATGTCCTGTGACTCATTTATTTTAGAGCTGAAGTTGGTACATTTTGATCTCCTTTGTCCATTTCACCCAACCCCCTGCTGCTGGCAACTATCAATATGTTGTCTGCATCTATGAGTTCTGAGTTTTTAAATTCTGTTTTGTTTTGGGTCTAGGAAACCATAACTCAATAGTGCTCAAGAGTTAACCTTGATTCTGTGCTCAGGGTCATCCCTAGTAGTTCCTGGGGACCATATGGTGGTAGAGATGGAACCTGGGACAGCCACCTGCAAGGCAAACACCATTACTCCCATAACCCCCTGGGTTTGTTTGATTATTTTCCTGGTTTTGATGGTGTGAGCTTTTGTTTGTTTGGTTTTTGTTTCATTTATTCTGTTCGTTTTGGGGTCATAAAACATATACCTGGGATGGCCATGCCTTATTCCTGGCTCTGCTCTCAGGGATCACTCCTGGCAGGGGTCATGGGACCTCGTGAGGTGCCAAAAACCAAATCCAGGCTCTATCCAGCCTCTATTCTATCTCTCCAACCTGTTTTCTTTTCTTTTTAATAATGTTTTGTTGTTTATAGAATTCTGAAAGTCTATTAACTAAAAATATGTAATATTCATATGTGATGTTGCAACATTTCAGAACCCAGGGAAACCGAAATATTAGCGTTGGAGAGATGGTACAGGGAATCAGGCTCTTGCATGCAGCAAAGCTGGGTTCAGTCCCCTATGTGGACCTCAAGCACCTCCAGGAATGATCCCTGAGCACAAAGTCAGGAGAAGCCTTAAGCAGAGATGGGAGAAAGCCCTGAGTAAAAGCCAGGTATAAATCAGAACTATTACAGAAGAAAAGAATACTGTAATAATCCTAGCATTTGCTATTTAAGGAGAGTCGTAGTTACCTACTTGAATGGGTTTTTTCTTTAGTATGTGTTCTTAAACATTTGATACTTAATAGTTTTCTTACCTTTATAGTTTTCCTACCTTAATAGTTTTCCTACCTTTTTTAGTGCCAGGAATGGAACCCAGGTTGCCCAAAGTGATTTTTTTTGTTTGTTTTTATTGAGTGGCTTTCTCAGGTGCGCTGGCCATCAAACACGGGTGTGCATACGCAGGGGCGGCCGCAGTCACATCCCCAGCTCACCCCTTCTGCCTTTATTTATTTCATTCCCATGACCTGATGGAATGGTTTGAGGCTCTTCATGTTCCTGGAGGCGAGCAGATGCCCTTGGGCTCTACTAGCATGTGACAGGACGTATGGAGATGTTACTGGAGCCCGCTCAAGCAAATCGATGATAATGGGAAGACAAGTGACAAGTGACTTGGAGGTCACAGCAGGAGGTTCTGGAAGCTTCCCTTATTGAGGGTCTCAGAAGTCACTCCCCAAGATGCTGTGGGGATCATACGGTGCTGGGGGCGGGGAATAACTGGGGCTCCCTGCATGCACTGTATGTCCTCATCCCTTTGAGTTATTTCCTGGCTCACTCTTTGCTCCAAATGAATGAGTTACAACGGTTCTACATGGATTTAAAATTCTCTTCCATATCACGATAAAAGGTCAGTGATTTTCGGTTGTTTATTACGTTATTACGACGTCATTCACGTTATTTCGATTTGTTTATTACGTTATGTAATAACGTAATAAACTGGCCTCTCCGTGACCAGCCGCTCACAAGGCGCCCCCGGGAGGGATGGTGGGTTCTAGCCCTGGCCCACCACCCCAGCAGAGGCTCGCAACAAGCCAGACGCCCCCCCACTCCATGAGGGCCTCCATTTTCCACATCCGGACTTCCTCTCTCGTCAGACCCTCCACCCAGCAGAACAGCCTATCAGCGGCCCATGTGGTTCATCAATCAATGCTAGACTTAGAGATGCCTACAAGAGTATGCTACCTGCACGGCAGAGCCTGGCAAGCTACCTGTGTTGTATTTGATATATATGCCAAATACCAGTAACAATTATGGACCTCATTCTGGAATGGATTGAGGCTCTTTATGTTCCTGGAGCAAGCAGATGCCTTGGGCTCTACTAGCATGAGACAGGACATATGGAGATGTTACTGGGGGCCCGCTCGAAAGCAAATCGATGATGAACGGGAAGACAGTGACAGTGACAGTGGCGTTATTACTTAAGTATTTCCTCCCATTGTGCCAAGTTAACCCTGCTCCTGGCTCCTACATCTAAAATGTGATGGTCAATAATCTCACCCCCTGGGTTTGGGTAGTATAGCTGGAAGGGCGTTGCCTTACACACAGCTGACCCAAGTTCAAACCCCTGCACTCCTATGGTTGGCTCCCGAGCCCTGCCAGGAGAGAGCCCTGAGCACAAAGCCAAGAGTAAGACTCGGAACACAGCCAAGTTGCCCCCAATATCTCCCCCTCCTAATAAATATTTTTTTACCCTTTCAGCTATGCTAGTTGTGGCCTTGACTAACACAAATAGGGTCAAGTTTGCATGACTGGCAACTCAAACATTCCCTGAATGAAAGCTATATGAAATAATTATCTGTTATTTAATTTATCCTATTTTTATTGAGGTACTGTGATTTCTAACTTTTAATGATATATTTAAGCATACCTACCACCACTGCCATATGCCTTCAAAATTATTGAAGAAATAGCTAAAAAAGACAAACAACCCCCGGCTCCGGGCACATCTCTTCCACTCCACCGTTCTCCCTGCATTAACATATGTCTCAGAGACCTGGGCCCTACAGCCAGGATGAGAATGCTATTCTGGTCTCCCAAAGAGTAATCGAAAAGAGCTATGCTTGGAATATCACCCCTCATTCAAGTGAAAGAAGGAATCCAGAGTTCCAACCTCCGTCGCCATTCCAGCGTCAGGGACACTGTCTCTTTTGCCAAGGTATTGAAAATCAGATGGGCTGGACATGTAATGCGATTTGGAGACAACCGCTGGACTAGAGCCATTACTGACTGGATCCCATGGGATGTCAAAGGATCACGTGGCTGCCCACCTACAAGATGGTCAGACTCTTCGTTAAGACCCTGAACGAATGGTTTGAGGCTCTTCGTATTCCTGAAGCAAGCAGATGCCATTGGGCTACACTGGCATGTGATAGGGTCAAATGGAGATATTACGCAACCGCTCTAGCAAATCGATGAATAGCGGAATATCAAGTGATCAAGTGACCTAACACCGCACCTACCAACAAGAGCCCATTTCCCTCCACCAGTGTCCGGAGCACTCCTCCCCAGGTAAGCTTAATTCTGTAGACCAAATCTTCCAGTTCTGTTGCCTTTGGACATTTGTTGACAAATAAGAGAGATGTTGATGAAAAGACCATCATATTTCAGACCAACGAGCCAGGATAGTAGGGATAACTTGGCATTATTGACACAACAAAGGAAATATTGAAATAGCAAAATAAAAATCACTATATCACTGTCTTCCCGTTCATCATCGATTTGCTCGAGCGGGCACCCAGTAACATCTCCATATGACCTGTCTCAAAATCACTGTCTTTAGGGGCTAGAGAGTTACTACAGAGGAACAAAGCAATTACCTTGTAAGCAGCAGAACCAGATTCGTTTCCTAATACCCCATAGGGTTCCCCGTACTATTAGGAATGATCCTTGAGCACTGAGCCAGGAGTAAGTGTTGAGCACAGATGGTTGTGGCCAAAAACAAAACAGAACAAAACCACTGTCATTTGGCCAAGGCAACGCATCCCTGAAATCCCTCCCTCAGCACCAGACTCTGGATGTGGCTCCCCAAATCCAAGAGTCACCAAATTAAACTGTCTTTTCCCTTCTTCTCTCAGGCCTCCTCCTCACAGTTATGTCAGATAAATAGATTGGAAGTAATTGCCAGAATCTGGTAATTACATATACAGGAAGAAGTGGTATGAGTCTATATTTGAACCCAAACTGAAACCAAATGATTTTATTCACACAAAGATGTGGCTGAAGAAACTGTAGTGCATCCGGTTGGAATTTCTTTCAAACGTCTATGACTTGGAGTGAGCCAGAGGAAGTTTGCAAAAACCTATTTCCCTGTTTTCAAAATAGAAAAACAGAAGAGGCTGTTTTAGTACTGACAACACAGATACTCAGTAGTGATCTCTATGCACTGTAAGAATAAAGAAAAAAATTGTAAATTTATCAAACAACTAATGATGAAAAGTTGCTTTAAGAGGAAATTGGGTGATGGGTGCGACGCTGTATTAGTAACTTTGCAACTTCCTGTGAATCTGTAATTATTCCAAACTAAAAGAGATCTTCCTTAAGTATTTCCAGTGTAGGAGATGGATTCTTTTTAACCTTATAGTAGAAGAATAAGAGAAGACCTTTGCATTCAGATTTTTGTTATTTTCAACTACAGCATTTGTTTTGTATGAAGGGTCCATTCTTCTGAGTCACTACCAACAAACAGACGAACAAGTGAGAAACTGATCCATAAAACAGAAGGTCCCTTTCCAGGTCAGGAGTTGAAATCAAAAGTAGTCAAGTAAAGGCCAGAGTGATAGAACAGCAGGTAGGGTGTTTGCCTTGCACGCAACCAACCCAGGTTCGATCCCCAGCATTCCATATGGTCCTCCAAGCACTGCCAGGAGTCATTCCTGAGCCAAGAGCCAGGAGTGTTCTGAGCATTGCTGAGTGTGGACCCCCACAAAAAAAAAAAGTAGTCAAGTAGTAGTCAAGGAGTCTGAACACATATATTGGTGCTATTTTAATATTTTCCCCGGTGTTAGAAATAATGAACTCATTTCTTAAAATTGGTAAATATTAAAAATCAGAAATGAGTTTGAACTTTCCTCAGTTTAAAACTAAACAACTGGGTAGGAAGACAGAACAAGTGGTGGCCCTGCTAGAGGGCCATCAGCCAGGTAATGCCAGGAGTGGGGCGTCCCTGCCCCCATTAGATTTCTTTTCCGTTTTTTCTATATGTATATATTTTTTGTGTATACTACGGGTTATAATACAGTTTTGTTTGGTGAACTTTAATTCTCATTTAGAACATTGCAGAACTGTCCAAATTATTTTTTTAAAAATATGGTTTTAGGACTGAGAGACAATACAGCAGGTAAGATGCTATATGCCTTGGGTCTGATCCGTCCAGGTTCAATCCCTGGCATGGTGTAGTCAATTCCCTAAGAGCTTCCAGTAATATTCCCTGAGCACAAAGCCAGGAGTTAGCTTTGAGCACCACTGGGTGTGGCCCCTAAATCATATATAAATAAATACATATGTTGTATATTATTCTACTAAATTATACTATTCAAAATATAATCAGCCGACTATAATTTTTTAATTACTTATAAATTTTCACTAATAAAATATCATACTCCTGTGTTAATCTTTGTATATATAATCAGTGTCTTGGATAAGGTCTTAGAAGAGCTTCAATGTTCATAAAACTTTGCCAAGTTGACCAACAGAAAGATCATATTAAGAAATATATATCTTGATTTAAATTTCTGCTAGTTATTGTCTATTTTACTTCTCCAAAGTCTGTTTTCACCTAATCACCCCACAGTTGTTATTTTTTTGTTTGTTTATTTGCTTGTTCTGTTTACTTCGTTTGGAATTAGGTCATGTGGATCAGTTTTCAAGGCATTCTCCTGGCTCTTTGCTCAGGAAGCAACTCCTGATCATGCTCAGGGGAAACATATGTTATGGCAGGATTAACAGTGCTTTAACTCCTATATTACCTCTCCATTCCCACCCAGCCCTCCCACCACCCAGTTTTATATTTGTGTAATACCAACACACCATAAACCATCAGCCATAGGTGATGAGAAAGAACTTCTAATTATAAGTTTCCATTCCTATTATCGGCAATTATACCTTCCATTCCTACCATACTTAATTATAAGCTTGAGTATAGTAGAAATCCCATCATTTTCCAAATCTTCTTACTATCATATTAGCATTGGTATCTGTTGCAGTACACTGTTGCCCAGAGCCTCTGGATCTTGCCTGGAGTTACCTCTTGCAGGTCACTTTGTAGATAAGGGGAAGAAAACAGTTTGATATGTGGCAGTATCTCTAACCATGTATTTTATGTTAACTGGTATAAATATTTTCTCTCATACTACCACAATCATCATGGGACTAGATAGATCTTACCAGTATATTTACCTGGCCACATTGGATCTCTAAGTAATTAGACCATAAAGAAATGCTGTTTGTCTCGAAGCAAGCACACATGACTCTCTAATAAGTCTAAAGGCTAATATACAAAACAACTATGAAGTAAAGATGAGAATCTTGTGAAGGCTTGGAGAAATATAGACCTGTCTGTAGAATATCCATTGGTACAGATGCATGCCTTTGTATTCTGAGATACAGTTCATCTCAGATGCCCCTCTCCAATCTACCAAGAACCTGCAGCCGAGGCTGGACATTAACATTTCAATGGGGCTAGGTGAGGTCCTAGGAGAAGTTACCTGAGGGGATTGACCAAAACTGCTTTCCATTGATGTGGGCGGGTCTAGGCTGAAAAGTTATAAAAGTTGTACCCTTTTAGCCTTTTGCCTTTTTGCCTTCTCCCTCTCCTCTCCACCTCTCCATTCTCTTCCCTGTTGGGACTTAGCACGTGGTAGCAGCCATCTTGGCCTAGGATTCTAAATGTATGTGTGACCAGGACCCAGCCAGGAACCTAAAGTCTGAGGTTTTCCTATTGTTGGATTGTATACCAGAATAAGTGCGAATAAAACCTTTTGAAACTTTGCTGGATTCTCACATCTTTCTCTGTCCCGCCAGCCACTGATCCCCTGGGACAGAAAGGGATCCCCTGACCCTGCTCCTGGATTTTGTCAGGGCACCCAGCATACCCTGAAAGGTATCTTTTGCAATTTCCAAAATCGTATTAGTCCTAATCATCACTGAACACCAAAATAACCCAAGTGACTAAGATTGAGGTGTAAAGAGGAAAGGGGGAAAGGTTTCTTAAGGCTAAGGAGATTAGAATCCTAATAGAAAGAACTCCATTCATCAATTTTACTCTAAAGTGGAGGCTTCTGTTTGACCTGCATATGAATTCATATAAATATCTATGAACTACCTATGGAAATAATAAAAATGTAGACCCTATTCTAGAGGTTAAGCAGTGGGAGTATCATTCTGTGATTGCAATAAGCTCCATGGAGTACTGTTTAAGCACCAAAGCTTTTTGACTCTGAAGAAAGACAGTTTGAGGTTCCATTTTAATACATTTTTCTTCAAATCTCCTAGATTTTCCTACTGAGTCTATTCATTAATTTTTCTTTATTTTCTTCCATTCTTTATCTGTTTTGGGGGTGGGTATTTCCATTGGGGTTAGATTAGATGGAAAGAGACTAATTTTCACTTAGAGCAAATTTTTGGTAACTCACAGCATGAGAGAGAGAGAGAGAGAGAGAGAAATAAATTCATGGCTTTTATTGTACATGAATAAATGAAAAGCTCAGAAAGATAAGTTACTGGTTGAAAGTCACATAACACAAAAAGTATCAAAGATAGATATGAACTTAAATTTTTTCCAACCTCAGAACTCATGTTTGTCAGGGCACTCCGCGGGGTCCCCGACAGTGCCGGGAAGTGAGTTCCCTTCTACCTCCGGCCGGCCGGGAATGGATGAACACTCAGGAATCCGATACAATTTTAAAAGGCTTTACTTATCACAGGTTCAGGCATACAAATCAGCAAAAGGAAAAACCCAATGCTTAGGATTCCAGGCTAGAACCCCAGCCACGTGTAGGCCAAGATGGCGACCACCACGTGTAAAGGCTTCCAAGGGGGAATAAACGCTCACAAGGCGAGATCCCACAGGGAAGAAGCCTGGGAGAGTGGGAACCGGCTAGTTTATACCCCCCCGCAACTCAGACCTTCCTCCCATTGTTATGGAAAGCAGGGAGGGTCCAATGCCCTTAGGTAATCCCTCCCTGCATCTCACCTAGGGCCTTTACTGTGCTAATGTTTTGAGCCGGGAATGCCTTTGAAATGTAGAGAAGGGGGTTTCTGAGATGGCATGTCACTGTACCAAAGATCAACACCAATGCCAGTTAAATATTTCTCCAAGCCTTCACAAGTCTCCTCTACTTCATTGTAGTTTTATATTTTATCAGGGAGCCATGCTTGTTTGTTTGGAAGCAAACAGCATTTCTCTCTGGTCTAATTACTTAGGTGTCCTACGTGGCCAGGCTAATATGCTGGTAAGATCTAGCTAGTCCCACGATGATTGTGATAGCATGGGAGAATATTTATACCAGCTAGTACAGCATACATGGTCGGATAAACTGCCACATTTAGACTACCCCCTTATCTACGGGTGATTTGCGGGAGGCAATCCAGAGCAGATGCAGCGGCCCTTAGGAGTCCTGCAACACATGTTGTTTTCAAACATGCTCTCAAATATAAAAACTAAAACTAACACAAGCAGTGGGGCAGAGAAATAGTACAGGAGATCAAGCAGGCATTTACCTTGCATGTAGTTGCAACAGCCATGACCCTGGTTTAAATCTCCAGTACCATATATGATCTTCTGAGCACCCCAGGGGTCAGTCTTTTTTTTCTTTCTTTTTTTTTTTTTCCCAAATTTTATTACACCACTTTTAGACATAAGATTGCAAGGTGCTCATGGAGAGTTTTGGTTCCACAGTGTTCCAACACCCATCCCTCCACCGAACCCATCTCCCATCACCTATGTCCCCACCTCCCTCCCCCTACCACACCTCAACTACTTGGCGGGATCTGTATGTCTTTTCTCTCCTCTTTATCTCTCCCTCCCACCTAACTTTCCTACACATCGTAGAACGTAGTAGGTTAAAGGACATAACTGTTTCCACTAGTTTGATGGACCGTGTGACTTAGGGGCCTCATGGTCAGCATCTGGACAGCGAAGGTGGTGGCTAGTGTGGTGGTGGGCGAGTCTCATCTGGCTGCTTCCGGGACCCCCCAGAGGTGATGGGCCCACTCCCAAAACCCAACTGTCCTCCTGGGAGCCCCATGGTCAGCTGAGCCTGCGGAAGCGGAGTTCCAGCTTCCCCAGCAGCGTTTGAGACTGCATGCTATGGCTGGTAGCCCCAGGGCAGCTCATGGGCGGGGCCACCAGGCTCAACAAAATGGAGAGGGGAAGGGCCGACCCCTGACTCCATCTGGCGAATTCCCAGTGATTCCCGCCTCTGGGAGCTGCCTACCTGGGCTCGAACCAGTTTTGCTCTGTTAATCTGGTCTTGAAGTAGCATCCCAGCGTCCAGACAGTGAAGGTGGCAGCTAGTGTGGTGGGCGGAGTCTTCTCCGGCTGCTTCCGGGACCCCCAGAGGTGATGGGTCAACACCCAAAACCCATCTTTCCTCCTGGGAGCCCAGGGGTCATTCTTGAGCAAAGAACCAGGCATAACCCTGGAGCACTGACGGGCAGGTGTGGCACAAAAACCCAAAAATGAACAACAAAATGAACAACAATAAATAATTATGATTCAAATCAAATTGTATGATATTTGTGTAAGTAAGAGTAGTTTAAACCAAATGTTGTGAACAGAAATAGGGAAGACCAACCACGGCCTTGTGGATGGATCTCTGTCTTAGGTACTCATTTCATGAAACTAGCACCACAAAATGGGAAATACACGTCTTCTCAGAAGTAGGAAGAGTCAAGTTTCAATGGAAAAATATAGCAAGAAAAAAGTTGAAAAGAACAGGTCAAAGTCAGAGAATAAGAATCTATATGTACTATGTGAGGTTGGAGCACAGATTCATTAACACTAAAATATGTTGTAGGTTTTAGTCTAATAATTTAGTTAAGCCTAGCTGAATTTTTTTAGATAAATTTGTGGTATAGGGTGGATCAAAGTAGTGATAATAAAGCTTGTTTGGTCCAGTAAGGGATGTAAAGATAGATCAGATTTGGTTCATAACTTAAAAGACAATAATTATCCAATTCCTTTTGTACAATGGCACAAATAATTTCAATTAAAGGTAAATTTTAGTGTCACTTAAATACATGTACAAAATGCCTATGGAGATTCAGTTGAGGAAGAAAAAGTTCTAAAAGTTGTTATGTTTTTGGTTGGCGCAGATGAACTTTTAGTTAATCCTTGTCATTGTGTGGGAAAACCAACTAGGGTCTGACTTTATGGAGAATAATTAAATTGGGAACATTTAAACTTTCTCAAAAAAAATTTTGGGGGGATTACACCTGCCAGTGCTCAGGGTAATCCCTGAGCCAGGGTAAGCCTGGCTCTACACTCAGGAATTACTCCTAGCAGTTCTGGGGACCATATGGGATGCCAGGGATCGAACTTGAGTCAGCCGTGTGCAAGGCAAGTGCTCTACCCACTGTACTATCACTCCGCCCCAAATTCCTCAAAGTTCATGTTTAACTCAGATAGGTATCCGAACAATTAGCCATATCAGGAAATTACTTCCAAACACTAATACTTGAAGTCATTTTAAAAGACATACTTTAGGCATAAAAAATGCAAAGCTAAGAGTTTAGTTTTTAAGAGTTTAGTTAAAAAGAAAAAGAACAATCTACAGTAGGTTTTATTTTTTAGAGCTGCTGTTTTATCCTCTAAACCAAAATTAAATAGTTACTCATTAGATGACAGTGTTTGATTTTGTTTCTTTGCTCCCTAGATTCATTTCTGAGTTAATACAAATCTGACTCATTGTAACCAAAGAGGTATATTCTTGCAGTTTTGAAGCTATTCCATGGTCAATTTCTACAAAAAAAAAAAAAAAACCTCATCTCTGTGCCATACAGATGATATAAACACAAGTTAGTTGAATTCTGGAATTCAAATAAATCAGATTTTAAAAAAATTCATCAATTGAAACTAGAATTTTCTTTGAAAAAAGAAAGAATTTTAAAAAATAGGCAACTTACTAGTTTCTTTAAGATTTGCAAATTCCAAAACATTGATTCATCAGCAGTGAGAAGGTTCACAAAATTCTCAGGAAGTGAGATGGAGCTGTGCAGATTATCTGTAAAGAGCAATGGAACTACATCACAGAAGAAGTTGGATTGGACCAGAGAGATAAAACAGTAAGAAGGGCATTTGCCTTTGCACATGGTCACTATGGATTTCATGGGTCCCCGGCACCAAATATGGTTCTCCAAGCATCACCCCGAGAACAGAGCCAGGAGTGAGCCCTAAACTGGGTGTGACCCCTCCCCACTCCCCACCACTAAAAGGATCAATGTCATTCTACTTCAAAGCTCTGAAGCTATGAAATACATGCCACAGAAGGAATAAGAACTTAAGTTCACATCAATTGAAACAAAACAGGAAGAGCAATAAAGCATAGCCTGAAAGTTTATTTTCTCAGATTGAAAGAATTAGTGAAGTTTCTGGGATTTGGGTAACTGCGGGGCGGGTGGGGGGTGTGGGCTGATTATATTAACCCATCACCAGCCTTATATTTTTTATGTGACATAACTGAAAAGAGAAAAAAGCATATAATTCTTTCCTTAACTAGAGGTTTGACATGATTTACTGAGGGAAGGGAAAAGGCAAATCAAACCCAAGTGAAGGAGTTGTGTTTCTGCAGAGAGGCAGGCTCTGAAGAAACGGGAGTTTATATCCTTGCAAAAAGTTCTGGCTCTGTGACTGAGTCCGGCAAGCATGTATACACACAACTCAAGTGTGTGACTCCTAGTCTCCTAGTTCACACGACAGCAGCAATGAAGAGAAGAGTTAAGTGGTAAATAAATCAGCTGGAGAGACAGTAGAGAGTAGGTCATTTGCCTTGCACATGGCCAACCTGGGTTCTGTCCGTAGCATCAAACATCACCAGGAGTAATCCCTAAGTTCAGAGCTGGGAGTAAAGCCTAATCAGCAGTAGGACTGACCCCAAAGGAAAGAAAACAAAACGTAAATAAACCAAAGAGGCTGGGAGATAAGTTAATGGGCTGGTGAGTCTGCATCACAGGCTAGAAGCTCAGGTTTCATCCCTGGCACTGCCTTTTTCTCCCAGTACTTCTAAGAGTACCGCTAAGCACTGAGTCAGAAGTAGCCCTTGAGCAGTGAAAAGGTAGGGCTCAAAAATAAAAAGGGAAAGATGGGTCACAGAGATAGTACAGGAACTGAGTTCTTGCCTTTATGCAGTAACCGGAGTCTGACCCCTGACCATATGGTCCTGAGCATCACCCATCTGACCCAGTAGATTCCCATGTGTTGGAATCCCTGCTGGCACTGTTACCAAACAGCCTGTTCAGTGCCACCCTATTGAGCACTTTCTGTGGATTCTCCTCAAGGGCTTCAGAGACACTGCTCCAGAGATGGGAAAGGACAGCCCCAAAAGGGGCGCTGTCTCCCCATCATTTGTAAGTGCTGTAGTTCAGTTCACAGAATTTGCTGAATCATTGTCCTTCCGTAGTTATGAGCAGGTTAGGCTTGGCTTTGGCTCATCCCTCCTCCCTCAAAGAGAATCTATGTTTATGAATGCTATCGCCTTGCAACCATTGTTACGACACACTGTAGTGCCCACCCCCTCCCAGTTCCCTGGGCCATACCCTACTATCTGTGCTTATGTTGAACTATATTAGTAATGCTTGATATTAATAAAGTTGTCACTGGCCACCAGCTTGTCTCCTGTTCTTCCATCCATCTGCTTGGGGAACATCTTTTGATTCAGGAGGGAACATGGACACGTGGGTCAGTGACACCTATGCACTGCCAGAGTGGTCCAAATAATCTCAAGTAATCCACAGGACCCAAATAACAACACATCTTTAGGCTGAACATTGAAGTCATGGCCTTCAACATAGGAGGCTTTTCTAGGAGGGAGCCTCTGGGCCTTTGGGCAAGGGGAAGGAAGGAAGGAAGGAAGGAAGGAAGGAAGGAAGGAAGGAAGGAAGGAAGGAAGGAAGGAAGGAAGGAAGGAAGGAAGGAAGGAAGGAAGGAAGGAAGGAAGGAAGGAAGGAAGGAAGGAAGGAAGGAAGGAAGGAAGGAAGGAAGGAAGGAAGGAAGGAAGGAAGGAGGGAGGGAGGGAGGGAGGGAGGGAGGGGGGAGGGAGGGAGGGAGGAGGAGGGAGGGAGGGGAGGGAGGGAAGGAGGGAAGGAGGGAAGGAGGGAAGGAGGAAAGGAGGGAAGGAGGGAAGGAGGGAAGGAGGGAAGGAAGGAAGGAAGGAAGGGAAGGAAGGAAGGAAGGAAGGAAGGAAGGAAGGAAGGAAGGAAGGAAGGAAGGAAGGAAGGAAGGAAGGAAGGAAGGGAATTAATTCTGATTGGCTCCATGTATCAGCTCTACCAATTATTAGATGTTTGATTCCCTCTAGGAGAATCTCAGGGCCTAGGCATTGCTGAAAGAGTTCGGAAACCTACTTTATGGAATTTTCATAAACATTTCCTCAGGTTGCATAGTTACTGAGAGGGCTATACAGGTGGTAGGAGTGGGGGCAGAGGGGAAAAAAAATTGAAAGGAATAAGAAGGATGGAGCTTGAACTTCCACACCACCCTTCGAATTTCAGTTCCAAGAACCTCAAACAAGATTTTACAGCTTTCTGAGACTAACTCTCCTCTTTTGCACAATAGGAATAATATTCCCTATATAAATGTGTTGTAGAAAGCAAAAAGAGTTCATGGAAAGCTGACTCGTAAATGCTCTAATGCATTCTCTCTCTCTCCCTCTCTCTCTCTATATATATATATCATATATATATTTCATATATATATATATGAAATTGAAAAAGACAAGAAGTGGAAATGCTAACAGTTTATCTGTTCTAAAGATTGCTTGAGGGGCCGGAGCGATAGTCCAGCGGGTAGGGCGTTTGCCTTGCAAGCGGCAGGTCTGTGTCGGCCCGGGTTCGATCCCTGGCATCCCATATGGTCCCCTGAGCACCGCCAGGAGTAATTCCTGAGTGCAGAGCCAGGAGAAACCCCTGAGCATCGCCTGGTGTGACCCAAAAAAGGGGAAAAAAAGAAAAAAAAAAAAGATTGCTTGACAAGGAATCTACCTGTTCTGAAAGCATTTTAGATACTTATTTTCAGATAGTTTCCTAATTGATCATTTCCACCCCTCTCCCCACAAGGTACAAAGAGAAAAGCAGTTCTTGTTTAAACCAGCATTACTGTGGCTCAAAATCTAAAAGGCCGGCTTTGCTCACAGAGTATGTAAAAACTGGTGACAATACTACACCCAATTAGTGCATTTGAAACAGTCAATTGGATGAGAACAGATTCTGCTTCTGCCCAGAAGCTTCTCACCCCATTCACTGGTCCCAGGGGAGCGCGAACTGCTCCAAAAGTCCTTATTAACTGCCCTAATTTGGATGCACCAAAGTGTTAGAGAGTGCAGCATGAACTGCTCGTCTCCTACAGCACATTAAGCACTAACATGACTTCACAAGGAAATAAAAGCTCCATGCCCATGCTCATCTGATGATTGGGGATAGCGTGTCAGTCCGCAGCAGACTGTCTCCAACATTCCTTAGGGTTACCTGTACCAGCAGCAAGGTGCAACCACTACCATATCAAGGAGGCTGGTGCTGGTAGACGGTGCACAATGGGTCACTTGGAGGAAAGCAGATGCTGTCTTAAAGTTTGGTTCTAGGGCTGGAGAGTTAGTGAATGTGATGACTTATGCTGCATGTGGTCACAATGGCTCTTCCTTGGTTCAAATCCTGGACCACACAATTCCCTGAGCTCTGCCAGGAGTGATCTCAGAGTAGAACCAGGAGTAACCCCCTGAACACCACTGGGTGTGGCTCCTAAACAAAACAGAACAAAGACAGAGTTGTGGGTATGGGGGTTGAAAAGATAGTAAAGCCAGGAGGGTGCTTGCATTGCCAATGTACTGGGTTTGACCCCCAGCACCCTGGATTGAGCCCCTGAGAGGGATCCCTGTTAGCAGAGACAAGAATAAGTCCGGAACACAGCCAAATGCAGACAAAAGAAATAATGAAAGGAGTGTGGATGAGACTCAGATGGTAGAGTTAATGCCTTGTGTGTGCTGCACCCTGGCTTTGCACATCCCCTGAGCACTGCCGGGTATGGTTCTGGTAGCCCAGAGCACTTCTGGGTATTGTCTGGCCATCACAATTATTAAATAGATGCGTAGAATGAATAACCATTGCATGCGTGACCTAAACTGAATTTACTATCATTATCATTACATTTCTATAGGTTTTTAGATGCATAATTTGGATTTTCTGCCCACTTACAGAAGATAGCAAAGAAAGACTGAATTCATGACTTCCTTTTACCTTTATTATTATTATTATTATTATTATTATTATTATTATTACTTTAAAAATTTGGGGCTACACGCCATGGTGTTCAGGGGTACTCCTGGCTCTGCACTCGGGAATCACTCCTGTCAGTACTCAGGGGATCATATGGGATGTCAGGGATCAAACTCATGGTGGTCACATGCAAAGCAAATGCCCTAATTGCTGTACTATTATTCCCGCGCCTTCCCTTGATTATTAATAGGGCAAACAAAAATGTTCAGAATTCATTCTCATGAGTTCTTTTATTTGTGAATATCTCAACATATAAATCAATTAATACAGAAAACCACAACGAAAGGAAAGATAAAAATCATATGATCGTACTAATAGATTTAGGGAAAGCATTTTAATAAAATACAACATTTGTTTATTAAAGTTTTTCTCAGCAAAAAAGTCTAGGAGGAACCTACTTCAATATAGCAAAGGCTATATATGACAAACCCACAGCAAACATCATACTCAAGAATGAATAACTGGGGCCAGAGAGATGTACAGAGGTTGTACAGGGGTTAACGTACTTGCCTAGCATGTGGCTGACCCTCATTTGATGGCTCCCTGATCTAAGACCGAGATATGGCACAGTGAGTAGAGAGCTTTCCCTCCATGCAGCAAACCCAGGTTCAGTCCTCAGCATCCATTCCTGTTTCCTGAGCATTACCAGGAGTAATTCCTGTGTGCAGAGCCAGTAGTAACCCCAAGCATCAGGGGGCTGTGATTTAAATCCCTACTTCCAACAAAAAAGAAGAATAGGAAAAGAAAAAAGATGGTCCCTTGATAATGCCAGAAATAACCGCTGAGCTCAGAGCCTGGACTACTTCTTGAGCACAGCCAAGTATGACCTGAACCACTTTCCTCCAAATAATAATAACTGAAAGATTTTTTCCTCTAAGATCAGGCACTACACAAGAGTGTCTGCATTCACTTATAAGTAATAAGTATAATATTTCATAGTATGGGAAGTCTTAGCCATGCAGGGAAGAAAAAAGAAAACAAAAGGGATTTGAACTATTAAAAAAAAAGTAAAACTATCATCATTTGCAGATCATATGGTAACATTTATAGGAAACTCTAAAGGTCGCAAAAAAAAATTGCAACAATAAACCAGTGTAGTAAAGAGGCAAGCTTTACCCAAAAAAGTGTGTGTTGTATTTTTTTATGTACCCCCTCCCAAAACAAACTAGCAGAGAAATGAATCATAAAACAATATTGTATAGTATCCAAGAACATTCACAACGGGAGAGAGCACATGCTTTGCATACAGCAGACCCAGATTGCTCCCAGCACCACACAGACAGCCAGGACTGCAAGGAATAACTTCTGCGCATGAGCCAGAAGTAGGCCCCCAGCAAAGCTACGTGTAGCCCCCCAAACCAAAGCAAAACAGAACAGGCCCCATTATTTTATTTTATTTTTTTTAAAATAAAATAAAAAATACAGAAAGCCACAACGATTGTCGATTGTTGTGGGAAAATGACAACTGTATTTTCTCCTTCTTTTGGGTAGGACTCCTCTCGGCTGAGATCCTTTCTCTTTGGTGGGAGACATGGGCTCTCTTGTATGGTCCAAGTTCTCACCAGAGCGAGAGTTCTTTCATTATATTGGATTACGGTGGTAAACTCCGCAGACATGGGGCAGAGCTGCTACTGGCTCTCCCCCTGAACAGCCGCTCATGAGGCGCCCGGGAGGATGGTGGGTTCTAGCCCTGGCCCACCATCCCAGCAGAGCCTCGCAACAAGCCAGAAGACCCCCACTCCATGAGGGGCCTCCATTTTCCACATCCGGACTTCTCTCTCGTCAGACCTCCACCCAGCAGACCAGCCTATCAGCGCCCGGCTCATCAAGTTCCACCCTGCAGCAGTCTTTCTTAAATCCGGCTCAGGTATGCCGGTCCAGAGACTTGCAGACATGGGGCAGAGCTGCTACTGGCTCTCCCTGTGACCAGCCGCTCATGAGGCGCCCGGGAGGGATGGTGGGTTCTAGCCCTGGCCCACCATCCCAGCAGAGCCTCGCAACAAGCCAGAAGACCCCCCCACTCCATGAGGGCCTCCATTTTCCACATCCGGACTTCTCTCTCGTCAGACCTCCACCCAGCAGACCAGCCTATTAGTGCCCGGCTCACGCAGCCGCTTGCGGCTGCGCGGTTCATCAATAAATGCTGGACTTAGAGGTGCCTACAAGAGTATGCTACCTGCACGGCAGAGCCTGGCAAGCTACCCGTGTTGTATTTGATATATGCCAAATACCAGTAACAATTATAGACCTCATTCCGAATAGATTGGGGCTCTTTATGTTCCTGGAGCAAGTAGATGCCATGGGCTCTACTAGCATGAGACAGGACATATGGAGATGTTACTGGGGCCCGCTCAGGCAAATCGATGATGAACGGGAAGACAGTGATACAGTGATTATACCACTGTGAGATATACAATTACAAAGATATACAATTAAAAAGTTCATATTTGGGTTTTGGTCATACAGTGTTCCAGCACCCATCCCGCCACCAGTGCCCATCTCCCACCACCAACGTCCCGGTTCCCTCCCCCTCCCCCAGCCCTCCTCCATGGCAGGTTCTTTATTTCTTTCCCTTTCTCTCTCTTTCTCTTTTCCTTCCCTTCCAGACTATGGATTACAGAACATACATTAAAGGGTTGACAAGTGTATCTTTTGCCTCTATTTAATGCTCAGTTCTAGTTTGGTATTAGTACACTCGACAATTGTTAGCACACTGTTCCATTTTCTGTCTTACCTAGCCTCTGACTCCCACACGTTTGTGATAATTTCCACCTTTGACAAGACCTCCTGATACAAGGTCATGTTTCACTTGTCCTTGGATATTGGTATCATAATATGTAAATATATATTTATGTCATGCAAATAAATGCAGTCTCTCTCCTTCTGGCTAATTTCACTCAACATAGTCTTCTCCATGTCCATCCATTTATAGGCAAATTTTATAACTTCATTTTCAGAACAGGCCCATTTTTAATTGTATAAAAAAACTAAGGTCCAGGGAATAAACTTAAAGAAGGTGATAAGTTTGTACATTAAAAACCATGAATATATTAAAATAAATGGAAGACAGCACTAAGAAATGGAGAGATATTTCCTGTTCATGGAGTGGAACAATTAACATTGTTAAAAGGGCCACCATACAAAAGAAATCAATATATAAATTCAATGCAATCCCTATCAAAATTTCAGTAGTATTCTTCAGAAAAATAGAACCAAGATTACTCAAATTTGTAGTGAACCACAAAAGATCCTAAATAGTCAAGGCAATCCTATGAAAAAAGAAGTGAACTATGGTATATAGTGTAGTACAGAATGTACTATAAAGCTCTAGTCATCAAAATGATGTGGTATTCAGTATATATATTACATATATACAATAAATATTTTACATACAACCTCAAAAGAATGAATGCTTCTTAAGAAATAAAGAAAGATGAATGGAAGTCTTCTTAAAAAATAGTGAACATTTAATGAGGTTTCACAGATGGTATTGTAGAATTCACAGTTGAAAGAATGAGATATAAGCTCACTTAAGGGGTTCGGGATTCAAATAATGCTACGTAATTAGAATATGACCTTACTAGTGTATCTTGCTTATACCATGTTCCCAACTCATCAGGACGGTTGGCGACCTGACTAAGTGTGTTTGGGGAGAAGCAATCCTAAAAGCAGATCACCTTAATACCTTGCTGGCATTAAAGTTTCTAAAATAGATATGCATAACATAAATATATATGTACATATTATGATACCAATATCCAAGGTCAAGTGAAACATATATCAGGAGGTCTTGTCAAAGGTGGAAATTATCACAAACGTGTGGGAGTCGGAGGCTAGGTAAGACAGAAAATGGAACAGTGTGCTAACAATTGTCGAGGGTACTAACGCCAACCTAGAACTGAGCATTAAATAGAGGCAAAAGGATACACATGACAACCCTTTAATGTATGTTCTGTAATCCATAGTCTGCAGGGGAAGGAAAAGAGAAAGAGAGAGAAGTGGAAAGAAATAAAGAACCTGCCATGGAGGACGTTGGTGGTGGGAGATGGGCACTGGTGGCGGGATGGGTGCTGGAACACTGTATGACCAAAACCCAAATATGAACTTTTTAATTGTATATCTTTGTAATTGTAAAAAATAAAAAATTTTTAAAAATGATGTGGTATTGAAATATAAACAGACTCAGCTCCGTAGGATAGAATTGAGAACCTAGAATTAAATTCTCATATACACAATTTATGACAAAGGAACAAACAGCCTAAATGTTTTCCCCAAATGTGTTGGGGGAAACTGGAAAGCCATTGGAAATGAAAAAAAATGAAATCAGGGGACTACAGGGAGAAAGTTGCCTTACATGTGGCCAACCTTTGTTTGATCTTTGGCCCAGCATATAATCCCCAGAGCACCACCAGGAGTGGTCACTGAGTTCACAGCTAGGAGTAAGACCTGAATACAGCTGGGCATACGTCCCACCCCACCCTCCTTTTAAAAAGAATAAAACTAGACCACTATTTCACATCGTACACAAAAGTCAACCCAAGGTAGTGGATGGGGAATGAGGTATGTGTGAAACTATAATTAACAGTATTGTAAATCACTGTACCTAATTAAAAATAGGGAAAATAAGCAAAATAAAAACTCACAAAAAAAAAACGTTAACTCACAATGGATTGACTTAGTAGTTAGATGTGAAATAACAAAACTACATTAAATAAAGTGCAGGCGAAATATTTCATATTGGCTTAACTAATATCTTCGGTGGTTCCATGCCATTAGCAAGAAAAACAACAGCAAAAATCTAAAAAAAAATGGGATTACATGAAACTAAAAAGCTTCTGCACTGCAAAAGAAGCCTTCATTTAATTGAAAAGGCATTCTACCAACTGGGAGAATATATTCACATGCCAGATATCTTCAAAGGGCTAAGAGCCAGAATATATAAACACTCACTAAGCTCAACAGCGGCAGAAAACAAACATTCCCATTAAACAATGGGGAGAAGAGCTAAACAGACACTTCAACCAAAAGACATACAGACACAGGAAAACCTTTGCCACTTATTATCCAAGAAATGCATATCAAAAGGCCACGAGATATCACTCACATCTCTGAGAATGGTCTGTATAAAAAAGACTAGGAACAGCATGAGGCTGGAGTCATGATACAGCGGGTATGGGGTTAACCTTGCAAGCAGCCAAGCAGGGTTCGCTCCCTGGCGTCCCATATGGTTCCCTGAGCACCACCAGGAATGATTCCTGAGTGTAGAGCCAGGAGTAACCCCTGAGCATCGCTGAGTATGACCTTCCAGAATAAAACTCAAACAAGTGTTGTTTTGTTCAGTGTGGATAATTCTTAACATACATATAAACAACATAGGGGCCAGAGCGAAAGCCCAGAGGGTAGGGCATTTGCATTGCACGTGGCCGGCCTGTGCGCCGCCCGGGTTCGATCCCGGCATCCCATATGGTCCCTCCAGCACCACCAGGAGTAATTCCTGAGTGCAGAGCCAGGAGAAACCCCTGAGCATTGCCGGGTGTGACCAAAAAAAAAAAAAGTAAATAAATAAATAAATAAATAAATAAATAAATAGGGATAGATAGATAGATAGATAGATAGATAGATAGATAGATAGATAGATAGATAGATAGATAGATAGATAGATAGATAGATAGATAGATAGATAGATGAGATAGATAGATAGATAGATAGATAGATAGATAGATAGATAGATAGATAGGTGGGTGGGTGGATGGTTGGATGAATGGATGGATGGATGGATGGATGGATGGATGGATGGATGGATGGATGGATGGATGGATGGATGGATGGATGGATGGATGGATGGATGGATGGATGGATGGATGGATAGATAGATAGATAGATAGATAGATAGATAGATAGATAGATAGATAGATAGATAGATAGATAGATAGATAGATAGATAGATAGATAGATAGATAGATAGATAGATAGATAGATAGATAGATAGATAGATAGATAGATAGATAGATAGATAGATAGATAGATAGACTAAACACTATGTATGATCTAGCAATTATAGTCTAGGTACCTAACTGAAGAGACACAGGGTAGAGCTAATATCAGCTCTCCCTGTGCCCAGCTGATCATGAGGGTGCCCCGGAGGGGATGGTGAGTTCTAGCCCTGGCCCACCATCCCAGCAGAGCCTTGCAAGAAGCCATTGGACCTCCCACACCATGAGGGCCGCCATTTTCAACTTCCATACTCCTCAGCTTGTCACAAGATGGGGCTGGAGCCATAGTCCAGCGCGGGTAGGACGTTTGCCTTGCATGCAGCTGGCCTGTGCTGGTTTGGGTTCGATCCCCAGTATTCCATATGATCCCCGAGCACCCGTCAGGAGTAATTCCTGAGTGCAGAGCCAGGAGAAACCCCTGAGCATTGCCAGGTGTGACCCAAAAAGGCAAAAAAAAATAATGCACGAGATGAGAGGCTACTACAAGCGTATCCCACCTGCACAGTAGAACCTGGCAAGCTATCCATGTCGTATTTGATATGCCAAAACCAGTAACAATTATAGACCTCATTCCCATGACCCGATGGAATGGTAGGTCATGAACATTTGCTTCATGTTCTTGGAGCAAGCAGTAGCCCTTGGGCTACACTAGCATGTGACAGAATGTATGGAGAGGTTACTGGTGCCTGCTCAAGCAAATCAATGAACAACGGGAACACAAGTGACCTAACTGAAGAACATAAATACACTATTTCAAAAGGGTAACTATGAACCAGGGAAATATATCAAGAGATTGAAGCACTTGCTTTGCACGTAAGGAGCCCTGGTTTGATGCCTGGTACTCACGGTTTCCCTAGTGACACCAGGAACAAAAAGATGAATATAAAGATATGGCATATATCTTATACCACATAGTTATATACATGTACTACCACTCAGTTCTGAATAAAGGCAGAATATTGTCTTTTGCAACATCTTAGATGGAACTGGAGAGTGTCGTGCTGAGCCAAATAAGTCAGAAGGAAAATGAGAAATACCCATTCGCTTCACTCATGTGTGGGATATAAGGAAACAAAACAAACCGCCCAAGCCATGTGAAAACAAATGGCTGATTCTGGCAGCAGAACTGAGGTCATCAAAATGGAAGGGAGGAGAGGACTGAAAGGCCCCAGAAGGATTCAGTGGACAGTGGTGGGGAAACAGTGGTAGGCATGGGGTGGCCTGGTGTAGCAACATCCATTTTTGAAGAGGACGTGCGCCAGTGTACCCTTAAAACTTAGACTTCTGGTAAACCAATGTAACATTCATAATAAATTAAATGGGAAATGAAAAACGAGAAATCATTTCCTTAATCTTGGAGGTTTATTCTAAAAGAACATGTTTTGTTTATTGTTACTGTTTCTGAAACTTGTCTATCTACCACCAAATAAAAATGTTTGGAGTAATCGTAATCATCGACTCACATGTCTCCTTTCAGCTTTTTTCTATTTTTTTCTCTAACCTCCTAAGTAGAGTCTGAAGTCCAAGTTAAGCGGCTTGGTATCAGACCAAGCAGTTGTTCCCATCTGGAAATGATTAATGTTATTAAATTATTCTTTCTCAGATTTCATTGCTGAAGGGAAGAGACATATTGTTGACAGCTATCAGAGCACTTTATGCTTTATTGGAAATCGTTTGAAAAATTACCATATCATTAAACTCAGAGTTCGGAAATGTTTCAAAATGTTCTCACAGAACTGCTAAGACAGGCATGAGATAATACCATTACTGCAGATTCACGCTTGCTTTCGAGTTCAGAAGCTGGTTAAAAAGGGAATTGGTTTGGGGGAAGGAAATGTTCCCTGGAGGGGACTGGAGTGTTCCTGGAAAAAGGCTTGCACCTACCTTCTCCCCTGCCTTCCCTGAGGAGGGCGCTCCATCCAGCCCAGGGGAAGCCATTGGCCTCTCCAAGAAGAGGAGCTTCATCCCCTCAGTTATCCCTCAGGACAGCTGCCTGCTCCCAGATGTGCTTACCTGCCCACAAATGGCCCTTTGAATCTGGGAAGTGTCTGGGATAGACTGCCTGGTATTCCTCGGAGATATTCCAGTTTCTGAGTTCTTGAAAATTGCAGAACAATCCCCAGAGGTGGGAAACAATGCTGATAACGATGGTAAGAAAATACCTACACTGAAAAGAAAAAGACAAGAAGAAAAGAAAAGTGAAAGTACAACATTGAGTGCAAATTAGGGTAAAGGTATAAAATATGGACTAGAAAAGGTAGAGGAATTTGATAATTTGATTTCCACGAGGCCTTTTGTACTGTGCTGAGGCTGGTAAATTTAGTTCAGCAAATAATTAGAAATCATTGTAGATTTGTTGAGACACAAAGGGATCTAATCAGTTTTGTTCTGGGAAAATTAATTTGGCAAAAAATGCCTGGAATGCATCAGGCTGAAGGAAAAGCAAGAGGTAACATGCATGTGTGATGTTGGAGGAGATAAAAGAAACCACTTTTTATGACGCACTTTCTTTGAGTGACTACACCCTTGTTTGAGTGACTACACCCTTGTTTGAGTGACTACACCCTTGTTTGAGTGGACTGCAGGTATCTTTAAAAATATTGAAAATAGGGGCTGGAGAGATAGTACAGCAGGTAGGGTGTTTGCTTTGCATGTGGCTGTTCCGGGTTTGATCCCTGGCATCCCATATGGTGCCCCTCAAGCTTGCCAGAAATTATTCCTGGGCACAGAGCCAGGAGTAACCTCTGAGCATCATTGGGTGTGCCACAAAAACAAAAAGCAAAATATACGTATATGATATGCATATAACACAAAATAAAATACTGAGTGCTTGCAAGTCCTCAGGGCCACTGGAACGCCCACACATTATTGACTTGAATGAAGAAAGGTCAAGCACTCTGGAAAATTGGGAGGTTTCTTTTTAAAGTTTAACAGACTCCAGTATATCCTTCACTAATGGTTATCTACCTTACAGGAATAAAATCATGAGTTAACATAACAATCTGTATAGGAATGTTTCTAGAAATTCTAGTCAGAATTGTGTCAAAATGGAAATATCCCACGTGGCTATAAGTGAAAAAAATGGACAACCTGTGGTGCCTCTCTACTAGAAATATTACCTGGCAATGAGAAGGGACCAGGATGTCTGCTGAGTGAAACAAGCCAGTCTCTCAATGCCACACACATATATTATAAGTTCATGTACAGGTTAGTGTCCAAAGATAATAATGTAGTTAGAATACAGATCAATGATGGGGGAGGGAGGTGTTTAAGATTCCTTTCCTGGGGCCGGAGCGATAGCCCAGCGGGTAGGCCTTTTGCCCTTGCACGCAGCCGGCCTGTGCCAGCCTGGGTTCGATCCCTGGCATCCCATATGGCCCCCGAGCACCGCCAGGGAGTAATTCCTGAGTGCAGAGCCAGGAGTAACCCCTGAGCATTGCCAGGCGTGACCCAAAAGCAAAAAAAAAAAAAAAAAAAAAAAAAAAGATTCCTTTCCTTCCCAATAATACATTCCACAGAACTGCATGAACCAGACTGTCTGTTGCGGATGGGGGCACACCTAGGGTGTTCAGGAGATACTAACAGTCCTTTGCTCAGGGTTCCCCTGACAGTGTTTTGAAGACCATGTGTGGTGCCAGGGTTTCAATCAAGCTTGCCACATGCAAGACAAATGCCCTAACTTGTACCCTATTGGTCTGGTTAACTATAGTATCTAGAGCTGATATATGCCTGGATGCTCTAATTCTTTTCTCTCATGCCTGTAACAGATATGATTAGTAAGTTCATGGTCTTCTAAGGTCACTGATATGCCTGTAACTGTAGATCAAAATGGTCTTTAGACAACTTGAGTAAAACAGCACAAGAACTGTCCGACATATTAGTGTATCGGTCAGAGGATACAGTGAAGACAGGCTGAAAACACAAGATGTAAAGAGATTTTATGTAGAAATGCATCATGCATGAGCCAGAGGGAAGGTTTCAAACATGACTGCTCCTATTAAATACAGGCAAAAGATACACATGGCAACCCTTTAATGTGTGTTCTGTAATCCATAGTCTGGAAGGGAAGGAAAAGAGAAAGAGAGAGAAAGGGAAAGAAATAAAGAACCTGCCATGGAGCAGGGCTGGGGGAGGGAGGGAACCGGGGACGTGGGTGGTGGGAGATGGGCACTGGTGGAGGGACGGGTGCTGGAACACTGTATGACCAAAACCCAAATATGAACTTTGTAATTGTATATCTTTGTAATTGTATGGCTCACGGTGGTATAATAAAATAATTTTTTTAAAAAAAACCCACAACGCAAAAAGGGTGTTTTTGTTTGTTTGTTTGTTTGTTTGTTTGTTTTAGAATGTACCAGGGGAAAAGCTTCCTGCATTCTTGGGAAACCCTAGAGCAGATTCAATTAGACAATCCACCTAATAGTTTAAAACTCATTTTGTCACATTTGGAAGAATACTCATTACTTGAGCTCTACAGTTGATATAAGTTGACCTTATCCTGGAATGCAAGCAATGCATGTAACAGGGGGAGTCCTTGAACACAGCACATTTGGATGAGTCTGCTTCCATAACTCATTAGGTACTCTCTAAGAACAAAGTTGGTTCAGAAAAACTGTACTATTCCTAAGAGTACGATTTAAAAGTAGAGTTTATAGGGGCTGGAGTGATAGCGGGTAAGGTGTTTGCTTCGCACACATCTGACCTGAGATCCCTGACGTCCCCATATGGTTCCCCCCCCCCGCACCCCCCCGTACTGCCAGGGAGTAATTCCTGAGTGCAGAGCCAGGGAGGAACCCCTGAGGACCTCCAGGTGTGCTCCGCCTAACCCCAAAAAGTAAAGGTTACAAACCTTGGCAGTGCAGATTACAGGGTAGCTTACTGATGCATCCTTTAGAAATCAGAACTTTTCTAAACTTGATCTTAACAGTAGCAAAATTTCCTGCACCCAATACAGCCTCAGAAGTCAGGAAAACTTCACGCACCACAATCGCAGCCATTTTCAAGGTCCGCTGCTGGGGCTAAACTCACCAGGCTTTCGTGGAGCTGGAGCTGGGGCCCCTTCCTCCACCTCTGTCCCCTCTGAAAGGCCTGGTGGGCCCACCCCTGCAACTGCTGCTGGCGCTGTCCACCATGATCCAGAGAGGCAGACACGCGGCGAAGCAGCTACTGGCTCTCCCTGGTGCACAGCCACAAAAAGGCCCACGCTGATGTCTTAGGGCCTGATGTACCAATATCCCATCACATTTAAGTATGGGGCATACAATCACAAGTGTGCGGTCACAGTGTCTGATCTGTGGGAACATATTGATAATTTCTTATATAGTGGGCTCAAATGGCCCAGTGGGTTCAATGTGAGATTCAATAATCTCCATTGACTTTTTTGTTTGTTTGTTTTGCGTTTTTTGGGTCACACCTGGCAATGCTCAGGGGTTTCTCCTGGCTCTGCACTCAGGAATTACTCCTGGAAGTGCTCAGGGGACCATATGGGATGCCAGGGATTGAACCCGGACTGGCATGGGACGGCTGCGTGCAAGGCAAACGCCCTACCCGCTGGGCTATCGCTCCTGCCCCTACATTGACTTTTGTCTAAGAATATATTCATCAACCGTATTTAGAGAATTAGCTCCAACAAGAAATATAGAATAGATTATTCAGTGTATGCTTAGGACAGGCTCAAACAGAGGTTGAAAAATATTTGAAATAAGTGCTGTCCGTGGTACAGTGGTGGTGGGTTTGGGGTTGACTAGTAGAAACCCACAATGTTCTAGAAACTCAGAAAGTGAATCGAGAACAGAAATAAGCCAGTCTTGCACATAACAACCTAGAAAAAATGTCATGACTTCATCAATACCATTCCCCTTGCATGGGCTGTAACGGTCAGTATAATTAGTGCCGGCTAAGGGAGCAGGCATGGGGATGGGGGGGTGAGTGGGAAATTAGGGTCTTTGGTAGTGGTGGTAGCACAATGATGGTGGAATTGGTGTTGAACGATGAATCTATCAACTGCATTGTGAAAAACTTTACTTTGTAAGTCACGGTGTTTAAATAAAGTTAAAAAAAAACTTCTTGCATAAGCTCATGGCAATTAAAGACACAGTAAAGAATGATCACTCTCGGTTCTTTGATTCGAGTAGAGCATGGTATGGGGTTAGGTGTAAGGTAATTTGAATAAAATAAGTAGCCACAAGTAGCCAAGTGCAATCATTCATTTGTTTGTTAACAGCGTTTATGCATGCAGGACACTCTGTTAAACACTACAAATCAGAGAAACTTTGAACAGACATTTTTTTTCTACAAAGGATGACTAGAAGAGAAACTAGCACCTTCTCCATAATGAAAATTTGAGAACTCTGAACATTATTAATTACAAATGTAATTATTGGCCAGTGGTATCTATATTCAAAAGACATTTGGTTTGATGACTAGATGTAAGATACATCATTCCACCTGAATGCAAACCAGCAGGGTTTAAAAATATTAATAGATGACTTTCTCTCTCTGTGTCTCACTCTTTTTGTGAATTACATATTACATTATCATTTGAAAAATTACTAATTGCTTAGTAGTTACATGTGTTATCGTACTCTGAGGAAATTATTCCTGGTAATGAAATTCTTTTCATCAGCTTCACTTTGAAATTTGCCATGCAGACTTATGCTTTAATAACTAAGTGCTCTTTTCAAAAAAAAGAGGCAGCCGATGTGGCAAACAGAAATATAATATTCTTGGAAGTGGACTCATTCTACAGTAATTAAACTTTCTTCTGCTTGGTTTCTCTTGTAATTTCTTTGTCCACATTGATATTTTTTTCAGGAAGGTGGAAGTCATCGTTTAGTGTAATTCATTCTCAAAATTCCAAAAAATAAGCCAGCAGAATTCTTATCATATCTTTTCAGATTAATTTTGTTTTTAAATTCAGGCACCATGATTTGTAAGGCTGTCAATAACAGTTTCAGACATACAATGTCCAACTCCAATCCCACCACCAGTGCCAGCATTGCTCTGCCAATGTCCCCAGCTTCCCTCCCACCCCCTACTTTCCGTTGACAGACATATTTATTATTTATGTGAGGGTTTGAGAGTCACACATAGCAAAGCACCCCAGCAGAGCCTCACAAGAAGCCAGAGGAACCCCCACACCATGGGGGCCGCCATTTTCCACATCAGGACTCCCCTCTCATCAGAGCTCCACGCAGCAAAAGAGCTGATCACAGCCCGGCTCATCAATAAATGCTCGAAATTTGAGTGGACTACTAGAGTATCCCACCCGCACGGCAGAGCATGGCAAGCTACCCGTGCCGTATTTGATATGCCAAATACCAGTAATAATTATAGACCTCATTCCCATGACTGATGGAATGGTTTTGAGACTCCTTATGTTCCTAGAGCGGGCAGCTGTGCTTGGGCTGTCTAGCATGTGACAGGACGTATTGAGATGTTACTGGTCCCGCTTGAGCAAATCGATGATCAACAGGAAATCAAATGATCAAGTCAAGTGATCAAGTGGGTTTAGAGTCATACCCAATTTACTTCTGATTCTGTGCTCAGGGATCACTCCTAGTGATGCTCATAAGCACATCACTCTTCTGAGGTGCCAGGGACTGGACCTAGTTGGCTGCCTGCAAGGCAAGCTCATGACCCTCTATACTATCTCGCTGACCCCTGACAGATAGATTTTAAAGTTTAATTGTTGTTCTTTGGGTTCCATGCTACCTTGTAATGCTGGCTTTAGTGTTTCAGGTATCTAGCCTCTACACTAGTAATGTGACCCAGGCCCCTGGTCCTTGGCTCTATAATCACCTCCAGACGCCTCTCTCTTGTTCCCCTTTCATGTCTCTCCTTCTCTGGCCTTTTCATTTCTGTATTCAAGAGGCTTTTTTTCTTTTTTTTTTGCATTTAAGAGCTATTGATTGGTATTTCCTCTAATCCACTGTTTTTCCCTAAATACCAACAACTTAAAAAAAAACTAATAATCAACCCAACTACCTGTCCAGTCCTATAATGTCTGTTAAACGACAGTTCACCAGGACGAGATAGAACAGGACATAGAGGAAGTGGACTTTGGAATCAGTCCCATTTGAATTCCATAGAAGGTTCTAGGATTCATGTGAATTACTCTATTTCCATTTCTCCTCCGTAAAATGTCCAGTGTAAGGTCAAAAAACATAAGTAAGTAAATTATAGGAAAGGGAGAAAGCCTGGTATATAGTATATGCTCCCTAAAAGAACAATTTCTTTTTGCATTAAAAAAATCAAAATGATCACACTCAGAATTTAATCCTTAAAACATGGAAGCAGGCCCCAGAGGCAGCTTGAAGGGTTGAGCCCCTTCTGCATGCAGAGGCCCCGGCTCGATCCAACTGCACATGGTCCTCTGAGCACCAACAGGAGCGGCTGTGGAGCACGGAGCCACCAAGGAGCACCAGATGTGTTCCACAAACAAAACACACAATCAAGTATAAATGCAAACCAGCAGCAGGCAATTGACTTTTCAGATGCTTTGATAAGCAGAAGGCTTGGCATTCTCTTCCTTCTTAATGGGAAAAGGCACCCAACCTTAGGGAGAGGGGAAAACTGGGACTAAAACACATCTATAATTTCATCATCTGAGTACCATGACTGCTTCCTTTTTTTTTTTTTGCCACGGTCTGGCTTTTGTACCAAAACAAAACAAAACGCACAAAAAACCGATTCCAGATCTTTCTCCCTAGTCACAAATCAGGGTTTGTTTATCAAAGCATCGTGTCTTTTAGGGTTCTAAGACTTATTCAGGTGATGGTGGGAAGAAGACAAACGGGCTACGGAGGAGGTTACGTTCTCTTAGGATATTGTTCGAACCTTTCTCTAGCACAGAAACTCCACAAAGAACTCCTCTGCAGTTTTTGTTACCCTGGGCTGTTTCTTTAAATTGTTTGACGTCAGAGAAGGAATGCTATAGCAACAGTCAGTCAAACTGGAATTAACTCCGAAGAAAGATGGGGGTGGGGAGAGTCAGTACTGCACCGGGGCGAGCTGTACAGGCTCTGGGTGAGCAAATAGAGGCATGCATTTCATGATATTTTCAACATGAAACCGCCAGAGCAATATGAAAAGGGAAAAAAAATACAGCAGGATAAAGCAGGTTGAGATGCGTGTTTCACTCCTGCAGAGAAACTGGCCTGGCTTATCAGCAAGGCCTTCCCTTTCATTGGAGACAATAGTAGCATTGACTTCCAAGCGATGATCATTTCTTGCAAGGCAGATTCTGTGCACATGTTGCGCCCCTTAGTAGTTTTAGCACCTTTATGAAGCAGGAATCCCATCCCAATGTTGCCAGCTGACAAAGCTGAGGCCAGCAGACAGCGGAAATGCACAAAAGTAGAAAGGAGAGCGGGGTTGCCAGGGAAGTTTGTCTGACTGGGCTTCAATTTGTTGTCATTCTTTAAGAATGTCAGATTTGGAGCGGTGGCGCGGCGGGTAGGGCGTTTGCCTTGCACGCAGCCAACCGGGTTCAATCCCCGGCATCTCTCCCGGTTCCCTGGGCATCGCCTGCAGCGGTCCCTGAGCACAGAGCCTGGAGTAAGCTGGCCGCTGCCCCCGAGCAGAATAGACTCCCAAATTGTTGACCTAAAGGGATTGTGGGCGTGGAGGGTGTCTTTCAACGAGCCCCCTCCCTGCCACAGCAAACAGAAGCCTGCATGAAGCGGTGGAAGGAAAGCGGCCGCCTCGCTCGGGTGCCGCATTAGAAAAGCTCCGGGGCGTCCAGGCGCCACGCGGACGAGAAAACGAAACTGCCTGGGAATTCATGTTTTTCTTCTTCTAGCAGGAAACGAGAGAGAAAATAGGAAGCAGAAGCTGCGCGCGGCGCCGCGCCCTTCGCCCCCCCGCCCGGCCGCGCGCGCTCCCGGCCCACCCGCGCCCGCGGCGCGTCCCCCGCCGAGCCCGCGCGCCTCGTGCCTCGCGCCTCGCGCCTCGCGCCACGTCCCCGCCCCGGGCCCTGCGCGCAGCGGAGTTGGCTGCTGGGCGGCGCGGGCCTGGGTGTGGCCGGCGACACTCGGCGGCGCTGGGCTCGGCTGCGCCCTGCAGGCTGGCTCGGCGCTCTCGGGCTGGCGGAGCGCCCCGCGGACCCACGCAGCGTCTCACGGGCGCCGGCCCGAGCTCCCTCCAGGTAGGCGGCGGCGAGTGCGCGAGGTGCAGGGGGGGGGGGGCGCGCCCCGGGGGGATCCCGGGCTTCCCGCAGCGGGGGAGGGCGTGGGGCGCCGCCCTGCACCACCCGGCAGGGTGCCTGTGGATCGTGGACTGGGGGTACCGGGAAAGGCTCCTGCCCGGCACGGACGGGGCGGGCCCCCCCCGATGCTGGGCTCTGCCTGGGCGCCGCGATGACCGCTGGGCCGCCGCCTGCGGCACTTCCTGGCCTGCTCGGACCGCTCCTTCGGGAAAGCAAAGGGCCAGTTCGAAGCCGCAGGGCTCCAGAACCCTAAGTTCCTCTGTATGGCCCCAAGGCTCCTTTTAGAGGGGGTCTGAGGGGGAGGACCCTGGGCGCGTCCGGGGTGCAGGAAAATAGAGGTGGTTGGAGACTGTCCGGAAGGGTTCTTGGGTGGAGAGCGCAGGGAAAGCTCACGAAAGTTCCCGTTGAGTGCTCAAAATGAGCCCCGGGGGTTTCGCATTCAATTTATTTTGGAATGTCTGTGATGCCCAGCATTGGAGGGGGAGGGAGAGCGCATGTCCTTTGGGTCCTGGAAGTTCAGTTGAGTCCATACGAATAGGTTTTCCTGCCCTCTATGCTCTTTGCTTCTAACCCAGCCGGACGACGACGCCCTTGGACTTTGATGTATGCGTTGGGATCCAGAAAGGGAAGGTTCTGTTTCCAAAAGTTTAAAAACAGACTGTTGTTTCTGGAAGCCTTGCTCTGGTATTTCGCATCTCTCTTCCCTTTTCTCCCACTCCTTCCCTTCTCTTTTAGTGAAGGTTGTGAACGCATCTTTCTTCCCCTTGGCTACAGGCAGCAGAGATGGTGGATTAGCACCTCCTTGGAAGTTCTGGTGTTTAATTGTTGATTTGAACCCTTTGTTACCAGTCCATTTTAGGGTCGCTAAGCATCGTGACCATTCCCTACATCTCACAGAAGAGGTAGAGCTTATTTGAGATGAAAGGAAAGTCGTTTCTACTGGACCAGCAAGAACAATATACATAAAAGTGTGTGTTTTGAGTCTGTGCCACTGAACATTTAAGACTCTCGAGTGTAGTAAGGCTCTTGGGTTATTACTTAATGAGTTCAAGAACTCAGGGTCTGGAGGTTTATTGCACATTTCAGCATTTGGCTAGACATCATCTTATGCATTTCCCTGTTGTATTTTGGGTTTAGATCTAGTTGAAAGGGAAAAACGACTTAAAATTGTATTGAGTGTCAACAGTGCTTGTCAATGTCCATTAATACATTAAAATAAGTGGTTGATAAAACTTGTGGTACGTTTGGGGAGGTTCTGATTCAGTGGGCTTAGTGAAGAAAATTGTTTTGCCTCTCAGGCTGGAGCTATAATACAGCAGGTAGGGCATTTTCCTTGTATCTGACTACCCAGCATTCCAGATGGTTCCCCAGAGCACTGCCAAGAGTAATTCCTGTGTGTTGAGCCAGGAGTAAGCCCTTACCATCACTGGATGTGGCCTCAAGTAACAACAAAAATTGCTTTGCCCACCCGGTTTTATTGAGATATAGGTGGCATGTCACATTGAGTTTGAAGAGTACAGTGTGAGAATCTGATTCACGCACATAGTGCAGTATCATTACTACAGTATGGGTTAGTTAACATGTCCATCACCTCATTTCCGTGTGTGTCTACATTTAAGATACTCACCAGCTTCCAATACAGTAGCACCACTTAGAATCACCCTGTTGTACTTTAGATTACCCAAACTAATTCCCTTAAAACTGGAAGTCTGTATTACTTGATCCTTTTCTTTCCAGAATTGTATCTTTCAAATCATTGGCACCTTTATGCCAGCACATATTTTGCACTTTAAAAATAGGGTCTGGGACATTTTGAAAATTTGAGCATTGGAACTAAGTGTTAGACATTTTCCTGCCCTTACCAAATACTGCCTGAGATGGTGTAATATCTCTGATTTCTTCCAGGGCTATTCAGTTCTGTCAGTTTCTTTACCTTGCCGATGTAGTCCAATCTGTGTTTATTGGGGGGAGCTATTTATTAAAGATCTATTCTGGGGCGGGAGCGATAGCCCAGTGGGTAGGGTGTTTGCCTTGCACGCAGCCTGCCTTTTCCAGCCCAGGTTCCATCCCGGCATCCCATATGGTCCTCTGAGCACCGCCAGGAGTGACTCCTGAGTGCAGAGCCAGGAGTAACCCCTGAGCATTGCTAGGTTTGACCCAAAAAAGCCAAAAAAAAATAATAAATAAAGATCTATTCTGTGTCAGCGGCACCCGCCTACTGTTCTCTTTGGGTCCACGGCACTTCACTAACTTGTCAGAAGGAGACATTATCCAGTTGTGCAGGTAAGGAAACTGCCTCTGCCGCATTAGGTAGACATCATCTAGGATGCAAGGCTAGACCTCTCTGCCCTAGTCCATGTTCTTATAAAAATATTGATGTATAAACATTTAAAAAACTAAAAGTCTGCGTTCTTTCCTCTGTGCAGCCCCTGACTAATACCAGGACTTGGCCAACCGCCTCCTCACTCATGTGTTGGCATATTTGTAAAATTTCTAAGACACACCAGAGATGTGGGCTTGTGATTTCAGCACAGTGGTGGCTCTCGCTCCCCTGACATGATCACACGGATCTCCACATCCGCCATTTTTCTCTCACCCATCTCCTCGCTGTCCAATGTCTGGCTCAGAATCCAAAGTCTCCATTACCCTGGGGCAGAATGCCTCCCTCACTAGGCATGATGTTGAATTTCCCCCTTCCAGAAGAATACCCCTCTCTTAGGGTAGGTTCTCTAGATCCATAGAGAGGCCATTTGGAAAGTCCAAAGAGAATAGCAGTGGATTTGGGAAGCCCGGTGATGTCCCTCCGCCGAAGCCGGAAGGTGTTTTGCTGTTCTCCCTGCCAGCATCCAGTTCCTCTTTCACCATCAGTGTGTCCATTTCCACAGATTTATTGACATTATGCAAACATTCGGTTACGTTTTCAGTCTTAAAATTCTTCTTGCGGGCCGGAGAGATAGGACAGAGGTTAAGGCACTTTCCTTCAACCTAACCAGCTGTGGTCGGGTCCCTGGAGCTCTGTGCAGAGACCTGCCAGGAGTCGTCCCAGAGCTCGCCCCGAAGCACGGCAGGTCTGGTTCCAAAACAAAACAAAAAATGATTTTTTTCTTGATCCCATGTTCTGCTTGAGTGACTGTCCCATGTCACGACTTTGCCTTGAGAACGCGTACTTAGATCAAACAAAAATATGCACGGTGGAGATAAACAGACTCGAATGCGTTCCCTCTAGCAGGTGGACAGGAACAGGGCAGAGGAGTAGTTGCTGACAGTGGCTCTTATCTGCTTGGACATTGTTTTCGTACACAGTCCCTGACTTTACAGGAGTTTGGTTTACAGTTTTCTGACTTTATGGTGGCCAAGAGTGAGACACACTCAAGAGAAGCTGTAATTTGAGTTCTGAGCTTTGATCTTTTCCCAGGCTGTTATGCAGTGCCACACTCTCTGTCCTGAGGCTGAGCAGCCACTGTCCAGCAGCCACTGCTTCCCATTATCAACAGCGGAGTATCAACAGACTGACCTCCAGGGCCAGGAGAGTACGGCGGGTAGGGCATTTGCCTTGCAAGTAGCCAACTGGGGTTTGATCTCCAGGACCCTATAAAGGTGTCCCAAGTCCCACCGGAGTGACCCCTTTGTGCAGGACCAGAAGTAGACCCTTAGCACAACTGGGTGTCCCCCAAACCAAGCAAAACACAAAAACAGACTGACTACCGTGTTCAGTATAATATTCAATAAATGGTGTAATATATTCAATGCATTATATAGAAGTAGGCTAATGAAAATGTTTTGAGCACAAGTTAGACTGACATAGTCAGGGCATTAGGTTAGTTGTAATAAATGCAGTGTGTGTGTGTGTGTGTGTGTGTGTGTGTGTGTGTGTGTGTTGCTGCGGATCAAACCCATGACCTCACACATGCAAAGCAAGGGTTCTATCACTGAGCAGCATCATCCCATCCTTCAATTAATTTTAATTGTATTTATTTATTTATTTATTTATTTATTTTTGCTTTTTGGGTCACACCCGGCAATGCTCAGGGGTTTCTCCTGGCTCTGCACTCAGGAATTACTCCTGGCGGTGCTCGGGGGACCATGTGGGATGCTGGGGATCGAACCCAGGCCGGCATGAGCCGGCCGCATGCAAGGCAAACGCCCTACCCGCTGGGCTATCGCCCGCCCCTAATTGTATTTATTATGTTGCTCTAACCCCACTGTAAGTTGAGAACAAACTATGTTTTGAAAATGTACTCTTTGGTATGTTCAGAAATCAAATTAACGTGATTGGAAGAGGGAAATCCTTCAAAATTAGACCAGGGAGGAAAGTCGGAGCGCTGAAGTGGATTCTCCCGGTGGGTGTCACAGACTTAGTCTCTGTCACGGCATGGCTGCCTAAGCATGGCTGGGCACTGCCTGACAACCCTCTCCCAGAAAGAGAGAAAACCCTTAAAGTTGACTATGAGCAGTAGAAAATACAAACAGAACCGCCCTTTCAGTGAATAACATACTTTCAGAAGGGAAAAAAAAGCTAAATACGTTAAAACACAGGGCTTCGACTATGTCTTTAGTTTGAAGACAGTGAGAACGGTCTCCTCGGGGCCGGAGTGATAATGCTGTGGTGAGCCGCGTTTGCTCTGCATATGGCTGATCCAGGTTTGATTCCTGGAAAATTTCATATTGTTCCCTGAGCCTGCCAGGAGTGATTCCTGCAGGGCCAAGAGGAACCCCAAGCACTGCCAGGTGTGGCCCCCAAACAAACAAAAAGCAAACACAGGAAAAAGAACTGCCTGCCACCAACCCTGCCTTTACCCAGAATCTAGTACAGTAAGCTGTTATTTGTAGTGCTAGAGATAGAGGAACTGTTCTGGAACTATTTTTGTTTTGTTTTCAGGGGCCACATCTGACTCACCGCTGGCTCTGTGCTCAGGAATCACTCCTGACATTGCTTGGGGGCACCATCTGTGGTGCCAGGGATATAATCCAAGTTGACCAGGTGCAAGGCAACTGCCTTAACCCTTTGTACAACTTGTCTCCTCTGAAACAAGTTTTGTGCATGTTTTGTAGCATCGAGAAAATGAGTTAAATTCATCGATATTTTAGTTAGGGTTTTTATGTTAGAAGTGAAATACAATTTTGAAAAAAGACAGCGGCGCCCATTGGGATTTGAGTTGCGTTGGAATTAGGGATTGTCGAGTATAAACTTATGATTACAATATTCACTGCATATGCATTTGTTTCCTAGCTCTGTCTGGCACATGGGCTAGGAGCAATGACACCTCATAGCAGTAAGAGTTGCTAGTTCTCAGATCTAACGGTCTGCTTCCAGCACTGAGGCAGGTAAGGAATTAAATGAGCTTGTACTTTTTGTTTCACAAAGTAAAGAAGTGTTCAATAAAATGATGGACTTAGGGGCCGGAGCGATAGCCCAGCGGGTAGGGCATTTGCCTTGCACGCGGCCGGCCTATGCCGCCCGGGTTCAATCCCCGGCATCCTGAGTTCAGAGCCAGGAGTAACCCCTGAGCATCGCCGGGTGTGACCCAAAAAGCAAAAAAAAAAAAAAAAAAAAAAAAAGATGGACTTAGCGAGACAACAAAGGAATTAGCCCGAACAGTCAAATCTAGGGAAATGTGAGCATTAAAATGAATAATGGTGGTAAGTGACCTATAATTCTTGGTCTAAAATAAGAATCCACAAGTCCATCATAAATAAAGGAATGGTGAATGATCTTTTGAATAGACTGTCAATAAGAAATGTGGAAATCAAGCCAACAGCTTACAGCCCTGTGGTAATATTGATTCAGTCAGGCATTGCTAGTGGAGAAGAGTTTGATAGGAAAAATGCTGTTAATTCACTTCCAGTGACCTCTCTGGGGATAAATGGGCAAGGGCATTTCACAGTGGAGAAATCTGGCAGATACCAACCTCTTCAGCCCATCCAAATGATCAAGGTTATTATCAAAATCAGTGAGATAAGAATGTTTTCTTTGGGGTTGGAGTGATAGTATAGCAGCTAAGGTGTTTGCCTTATATGTAGCCAGCTTGGGTTGAACCTTGGCACCCTGTGTGGCCCCCCTGAGCACACTGGTAGGAATTTTGCCTTGCACAGTGTTCTTAAATCCCCCAACACCACGTAAGAGCCCCTGAGCACCACCAGGTGTGATCCCTGAGTGCAGAGACAGGAGTAAGCCCTACTCATCACTGGGTGTCGCCCCCCCAAATAATTAACATAATAAAATTACCTGTTTATAAGTTGCATGTCTCACAGATTAATATATGCTAATTAAATAAGTATCTAAAGTTTAAAACATGGTTGGGAGAGGGGGTTGGACCATATCAGGTGCTAATATTCCCAGCTCTGTGTTATAGGATCACGCAGTGATCTAGGGGATGGCATGACTTTCTGTGTTGTTTCTAATCTAACCAAAATCTAACTATGAGGAAATAATTAAAAGCTCTAAGTCAAGGAATATTCTGCAAATGGCTTGTACTCATCCAGTGTTATTACCAAAAAAAAGGACAAAGGCAAAGGAAATGGTCCAGGTTAAAGGAAATTAAGTAGACCTGGCATTTTACTGCAGTGAAATCCTCGATTGGAAAAAAATTGCGCCGAAACTACTGGAACCTTTGAAAAATATTTGTACTGAACATAAGGAACAGTAGTGTATCAATATTAAATTTCCTGAATTTGTCCATTAAATTCTGGTTATAATAGGAATACTCTTGTTTTTAGAAGTTATACAAGTGACTCATTTAAGAGTAAAGGCTTAAAATACTTTGTTCTATGCTGGAGAGATAGTATAGCAGGTAAGGTACTTGCCTTGCATGCAACGGACCTGGATTCTGTCCCTGGGCATCCTATACGATCCCCTGAACACCACCAAGAGTAAATTCCAGAGCCAGGAATAACCCTTGAGCATCATTGAGTGTGGTCCCCCAAACCAAAAAAAATACAAGAAAACAAACAAAATTTCGTTCTTTTTCTCAAATGGAAATGTAATAAAAATTTCTTTCTAGGGCTGGAGCGATAGTACAGTGGGTAGGGCATTTGCCTTACACACGGCTGGCCCAGGTTCAGTCCCTGGCACCCTGTATAGTTCCCCAGACTCTCCAGGAGTGATCCCCAAACACTGTTGGATGCAGTCCAAAACCAAAAAAGTGGTTTTTTTTAGTTGCTTTCATAAGGATTGTGATCAAGCACATGTGGCAAATAAAATTTTTTTAAAAAAGTTTTGAAAAATGTATGACTATTGGGTATCCAAGAAAAATCTTGAAAATGTTCTCTGAGGGCCTGGAGAGATAATATAGGGACCAAGACGCTTGCCTAGCACATGGCTCGCCTCGGTTTGATCCCCTGGCACCTTATATGGTCCTCTGAGCCCTGCCAGGAGTGATCCCTGAGCACAGAGCCAGGAGTAAGCTTGAGCACCACTGGGTGTGGCCAAAAAACAAAGCAAAAAAAAAATAGATTTTATGTAGCCCGTTACTTTCCTCAACCCTCACCTCCCATCTTCTGCATCTAGAGAGATTGTGTTTTCTACTCTGAGATGGCTCTCCTCAAGACCGCCAGCAACTTGCACATTTGACATAAGTGGTATGGATAATTCTTACTGAAATATTTTTTTATCCCATTTGGCTTCTAGAACACTCGGTTTTTTGGTTTTGCCACTAAACTGCACCATAAAGGATTTTTTATTTACAGACTTGTTTGTTTCTTTTAGGACACAATCAGTAGAGCTCTGGGGCTATTCCCAGCTCTGTGCTCAAGGATAATAATACCTGGAGATGCCCAGAGAATTCTGACTATATGCGGTGTTAGGAATTGAAACCTGGTTCTGTTGCACGGAAGGCAGGCACCTTATCTCTGTTCTATCGCTATGGCCCCAATATAGTGCTATGTAAATTCAATCCGTTGGACCACGGATATGGCACTGGGGCTGGACCACACGCTTTGCATGCAGGGAGCCCCCCATACACACCCCCTGCGTGGTCTTTCTGAACACTACCGAGAGTGTTCCCAAACCGACAATGAAGAAAGAAAGCAGCTCTGTGTGCACACGCAAAAAGGACCAGGCTGTATATATACCAGAATACCGCTGGCTGTTGACTGTCCAGCCGAGTTCCTCCCGGCCCCCGATGAAGGAGAGAGCATCTTCTCAGGTCGCGGTGCTGCCATCCGCCCAGATGTTCAGACTAAAAGTCACAAGTTGTTTAATTCCAGTTTCATTCATCCTACAGCTTTCTCTCCACTGACAAGTATTATGAGCTCGCAGCTTTCACCTTGTTCCGAATTTGGCTCTTTGTTTAGTTTCGGGACGGATCTGTTGAAGCTTGAGTGACATTTCTGGTCCCTAAATTTGAGTATCTCTTACCACCTTGAGTGCCACCAACTTCCCTTGTGTCAAACCATCCCTAGACCCCTGTTACGTGTACAGCTTCGGTCTCTGAGCTTCCCCTGTCGCTAACAGCTGGACCCTGAAGAGATGTAACTTGAATCACACGGTCTCTGACAGTTATCATTTAACCCCTTCGTGTTAGATAAGATCTGACCTTTTTTTCAGAGGCCTCCATAGAGGAGGCCTCTATGGTCACATGGCTGGACTCCATGTCTGACCACATCAGCCCCTTTGACCTTGCCTGCTCCTCTCCCACCTTGCCATTGACCAGGCTTTGGGTTCCCAGGCCAGCGCGGTGTTTGCCCTCTCAGCCCGTGTGTTTCTCTGTGCGCAGTGTAAGGATCCCCATCGGAAGGATGCTTCATTCCCTCATCTCATTCAGGGCTTGTTTTTGAGTCATTTATTTTAAAATAAGCTTGACCCGTCACCTCGTAACTTTTTTGTAGTCATTTTCCCTCCCCCCTCGCCCCCTCCCACCACGTGGAACTTATCTGGACTTGATATTGTGTTATTTATTTATATGCTTTATTATCTGTCTCTTTGACAAATATAGAATAAAGCACCATGACAACAGGGACGTTCGTTTGTTTACAGCTGAACCCGCAGAACCTGGAATGTGCCTGGCATGTGGTGGAACGGAATTCGCTGAATGACTGAATAAGTGCATGTTAGTATATTAGTGGATAAGTGGATTTTCCTGCGCTGGTGGGTTCTTGAGAGTTGTATGAAAGACTTGCACATAAAACTCAGAAGATTAAAAAGTTAGAGTTTGTTATACAGTTCAGATATTGGGTCTAGGCTCTGCCGCAACGTCCAGGCCCAGCCGCTCCTTTCACACGTGTTGGACATCTCTTGTCCTGTTCTGTGAAGCCTGGTCCAGCGCACGACTTCTTAGTCCCGTCCTCGCCATCTGCTCACCTCCTGCTGTGGCCTTGTCTTGTTTCGGGCCGTCCGTTATCTGTCCAGTGTATGCTTTCCTAGACTGGACCGTACCCCGGCATTTCCTTGAAATCTCAGCTTTCTTTAGTCTCTGGCCACGGAACACATACATGGGGGCAAGACCCCTGTGGTGCTGGGCCGCCTCCCGAACTGCCCCCCAGCTTCCCTGACCTCTCACCCTTCTTTCCCTGTCTTCGACCATGGCCGTGCGGGTGAGATTCCCTTGCTCTGCGCCTTGTCACTGCCTGAGAACCTGAGCCCGGCCTCATCCTGCTGCGTCTCCAGGCGTGTGAGCCGGGCCTGTGTCCGGCATCCGCTAAGGGGTTGAGTCCTCCTTGACCCTGCAGTCCGCCCGGGCACAGGGGAGTGTGCAGAGGGCAAGAGACCGCCAGCTGGCTTCCTTTGGTCCCCCCATCCCAGCCATCTCATTGCCCATTTTGGGTGCTTCTGAATCTTCCTCCGGAGTGCTGTTACCTATTTTGATCAGATACTTTTGAATGGGGGAGATTTAAGCTGACCGACTAAATTCACCTGGTGCTCCACCTTTCCATTCCCACGGTGTTATCCATATTACCAGCATTTTCTTGCTGCGCTTTTATATAAGGCTTATTTTTTAAAAATGATTGTTTAGGTAGTTTGCTGTATCACTGTATCACTGTCTTCCCGTTGTTCATCGATTTGCTGGAGCGGGCACCATTAACATCTCCATAGTCGCAAGCAAGTGTAGCCAAGGGCATCTGCTTGCTCCAGGGACAGAAAGAGCCTCAAACCATTCTTCAGGTCATGGAATTGAGGTCCATAATTGTTACTAGTTTTTGGCATAACAAATAAAACACGGGTAGCTTGCCAGGCTCTGCCGTGTAAGTGGTACACTCTCAGTAGAAAGCTCTCATCTCGAGCATTTACTGATGAAACTTAAAGGGGAAAGATCAGGTTTTCTCTTGGATGGTTACAATAGTTTTAAAATTTATAGTGAAGGGACCAAGTGACAGCATCCCACGCCACTAGAATGCCCGCAGCCTTCCACTCCTGTCCTTCCTGTCCCTCTCACCCTAGTCCAGTAAGCAGGTTTGTATTCCAAGGTCAAGGGTTTGTAAAATACGTATTTCATTTGCCTTATTTGGAGTGGGTGGATGGGGGCTGTGGTCAGATCCGGCCATGTTCAGGGGCTTAGTCCTGGCTCTGCGCTCAGGGATCACTCCTGGCAGGCACAGGGGACTATGTGGTGTTGGGGGTTGACCCCTGGTCCTCTATGTGCTAGGCAAGTGCCTTACCCGGGTACTATCTCCCTGGCCCCTCAAATACATTACTTTGAACGGAGGAGCCTATCAGAGAATCAAGAAGCACTAGGGCTGTTCAGAGTTCTTTGGTGACACTGCTGAAACCTTTCTACAAGTGACAAATTAATGTTTTATGTCACAGTTTTGTCTCTGTCTGCCCTCTGGTGGAGATACTGCAGATAAAAAGCAGGTGAGTGGCGAGATCAGGAGGAAGAAACAGAAATTGGGGCGAGAGAGATAGTACAGTCAATAAGCTGTTTGCTTTGCAAGCAGCCAACCCAGGTTTGATCCCTGGCATCCCATGTGTCTCCCAAGCGCTGTCAGGAGTGATTCCTGCGTGCAGAACCAGGAGTAACCTCTGAGCACTGGGGGCAGGGAGCCATACCTGGAGGTGCTCAGGGGCTTACTCCTGCTCTGTGCTCAGGGATCATTCCTGGTGGGATTCTGGGAACCATATGTAGTGCCAGGGATGGAACCAAGGTCGGCTGAGTGGAAGGAAAGCACCCCACCTGCTGTACTAACTCCCTGCTCCTTACTCTTTAAATTATTTTCTTCAGCTTTATTTCAAAGACGTGCTTTGCAAATACATTCTCAGTTTTGGTTAACTTTCTGACTTTTCTGTCCTTTCACACGGCAAATCAGGGTATGAGCCCCTGAATCTTTTTTTTTATTATAGCACTGTGATATATGCATTTATAAAGATGTTCATAATTGGGTTTCAGTCATGCAGTGTTCCAGCACCCGCCCCTCCACCCCCTGAATCTACTATCATCCCTTGAGTGAAGAGCCAGGAGTAAGCCCTGAGCGCCACTGGGTGTGGTCCAAAACTCAAAAAAAAAAAAAAAAGCAGAAGCAAAATTGCTTGAGAGCTGGAGAGATGGCCCAGAGATCTGGGGGCACGCCTGGCACGCAGAGGAGCCCAGGTGTGATCCCCAGCATCAGTAGGCTTCGTCTCCCCAAGTACTGAGTCTAGCCCTGCTGGGGCAGTGCCCCCACAAAGAAGCATGAAAGCTTGCTTAATAAGGCCATAGCACGTAATCCTCATCACCATTTATAGTCTTTTCTTGGAGAAATGCGAGTTGAGCTGTGCTGAGATCAAAATAACATTAAATAATTTGCTTTGGGGGCTGGAGCGATAGTTCAGCGGGGAGAGCATTTACCTTGCATGCGGCCGTCCCTGGTTCAATCCCGGCATCCTATATGGTTCCCTGTTGCAGGACACCTAAAAGCCTAGGCCTCTGTATCTTCCCTGGATTGCCTCCTGCAGGTCACTTCATAGATAGGGGGGGTAGTCTGAATGTGGCAGTCTTATCTGACCATGTATTCTGTACTGGCTGGTATAAATATTCTCTCATGCTACCACAATCATCGTGAGACTAGCTAGATCTTACCAGCATATTTGCCTGGCCATGTTGGATCTCTAAATAATTAGACCAGAGAGAAATGCTGTTTGCCTCCAAGCAAGCAAGCATGGCTCCCTGATAACTCAAAGGCAACTAAAATACAAAACTACCGTGAAGTAGATGAGACTCTTGTGAAGGCTTGGAGAAATATTTAACTGGCATTAGTATTAGTCTTTGGTACAGAGACATGCCATCTCAGAAACCCCCTTCTCTACCCTATAAAGGCAATTCCAGGCAGATCTTGGCTCAAGATATTAGGTGAGGTGCTGGGAGAAATTACCTGAGGGCATTTGATCCTTCCTGCCAGGGGAAGTTACATTTAGCTTATAACTTCTCCCAGCTCTGCTAGGAGGCTTTTAATTAGTGCTGGGTCCTTGTAAACAGCCAGAAGACCTCCTGAAGTTGCTACATTTCTATAGAGCTATTTTCCTGTTTTTATCTCTAGATAGCCCAGCCCAGAATGGGCTGGGCTGGGAGTTTGGGCGGATTTCTAGCTATAAAATAAGCTGCAAGAAGAAAGAAGCTCTCTCTCTCTCTTCTTTTCCCCCTTTTGCCATTTCTGCTTCCCTTGGTGTTTTTGCTTCTCCATCCTCTCCATTCTCTGTTGGGCCTCAACACATGGTGGCAGCCATCTTGGCCTACACCTGGCTGGGGCCTAGCTGGAAACCCAGAGTCCGGAGGTTTTCCCTGCTCTTGGATTGTATATTGGAACCTGTGATAGTAAAGCCCTTTTAAAACTGCATCGGATTCCTGAGTCTTCTTCATCCATTCTCCGCCGGCTTCGGAGGTAGAAGGGAACTCGCTTCCGGCACTGTTGGGGACCCTGGCAGAGCTCCCGACAGTTCCCCCAGGGAGTTCCAGGAGTAATTCCTGAATGCAGAGCTAGCATAGTTGGGTGTGACCCAAAAAACAAAATAATAATAATAGTAATAATAATTTGCTTTGGGGCCATACCCTGCGTGCTCATAGTTTACTCCTGGCTCTGCACTCAGGGGTCACTCCTGGTGAGGCGCAGTGGACTGTATGGGGTGCTGGCGATTAAACCAGGCTGGCCACATTCAGGACAAGAGCCTTAGCCCCTATACTATCTCAGGGCCTGAGCAATAGTCCAGTGGGTATGGAGCTTGCCTTACATGTGGGCAACCCAGGTTGGATCCTCTGCATCCATTATGGTCATCTGAGCACCACTAGGAGAAACCCCTGAGTCGTTTGCCTTGTATGCAGGTGACATGGGGTTGATCCCTGGCATCCCAGATGGTCCCCTGGGCACCGCAGGAGTAATTCCTGAGTGCAGAGCCAGGAGTAACCCGGAGCATTGCCGGGTGTGACCCAAAAAGGAAAAAAAGAAAGGCAGATGACCATAATACTCTCTTTGGGTGTAGCCAAAAATACAAGCACACAAATCTCTGTACTATCTCTCTGGCCCACATTAATTTATTTCTGCACTATAATACTGATGGTTAATAAAACAATGTAAACTGAATGTTTCTCTTAGTGTCTGTATTTACCTGAGACTGTAATTCTCCCTCCAGTTTTGACAGTACTCGGTGACACGTGGTGAACACCCAGAAAGCATAGTCTACCACTGAGAGAGGGAGACTCCCACAAAGATGTTTGTCTTGCTAATAGTCGGAACCTCCCGAGGGAACATTTGCTCAGCAGGTCTCAGTGATGTTGACATCTTTGCTATAGTCAGAACCTGACTTGCTATTCTTAATAGCTACAATGATTTGTTGTTGTATCTGCTTTACTATTTATAGTTTTACCTTTTATTTTTTCTTTTTGGGGAGGTGGGGCTCTGCGGGGAGGGGGATCCTATTCAGCAGTGCTCAGGGCTTGCTCCTTGCTCTATGCTCAGGAATTACTCCTGGTGTTGCTCATTACTCCTGGTGCTGCTCGGAGGACTGTATGGGATACCATGGATCTAACCCAGGTCAGCCACATGTAAGGCAAGCCCTCTTGCTGTACTATCGCTCCGGCCCCCTAGAATTCTGCATTTTCATATAAATAGTTGGCTAGGGCTGGAGAGATAGTTACCCTCCCGATAGGACTCTTGCCTTGCACGTGACTGACATAGGTTTCACCCCCGGCACCATATATGGTCCTGTGAGCCTCCCAGGAGTGATTCGCGCTGTTGAATTGTGTCCCCTACCGCCAGATAAGCCAAACAAGTTTGTTAATAACGCTTCTTAACCATACATGCTGACCCATTCAAAAGAATCAGGGTTTTAAAAAACACGACTATGTTGTTTTTATACATTTCCAGCTTTGGGAAGTTGACAGTCTCTCCCTTACAGTGAGGACATGACTTTGACTAAGCGTAGATGGTGGTGGAGACAGACTTCTGGGGCTCCTGACCTAGTAATAATCTCCGGCCCTCAACACAGGGTTTTAACATTTGTAGCAATGGTAACGTTTCCGTGTGGTCAGAGCTTTAAGGCCGCTGAAGAAATAGGTCTTTTAGTTTAGTTGGTTTTGTTTTGGATTTGAGGCTGTATCCAGCAGTGCTCTGGGGCTGCTTGTAGCTCTGTGCTTGGGGTGGGGGTTGGGGGGCGGCTCCTGGTGGTACTCAGGGGACCATGCAGTGCTGGGGATCTAGTTGGGGCGCGTGTGTCGGCCCATTGAGCTGCTCTCCAGCTACAGAGAACAATGCGTGACTCAGTTTTGTTCCCCGTCACTTTCTCTGTTCTCCACCCAAACACTTTTACTCAGGAATTGTTTCAAATATCAAAACTGGGCTTTAATTATTTGGTAAAGTGAACTTGAAAACTTTGAAGCTGAATGAGGCTCTTTTTTCCCTTTGGCTCTCGCCAGCGTGACAGAGCTCGTGCACTGCGTTTGGGTATTGAACAAATGTAGAGTGTTCTGGTTTTTATAAGAAAATAACTTCCAGGGTTTTATTTTTTTTGCTTCTGGACAGAAATTAAATTATGTACTCATGTGGAAATATGCCTGATTCCCCTAAGGAAATTGACCTTCATTCACAAGGGATTTTCATTAGGTGGATTGCTTATTAAAAGCCTCCCTGGAGGCTGGTCGGAGGGAAGATGTTTTGAAATTGTAGCCTTCTTGTCATAGGGTCTAGGTTACAAAAACGTTTATATTTTTAAAAAAATCGGGGCCAGGGACCTAGTTCAGAGGACAGAGTGCGTGCTTTGTAATGCAGGAAGCTTGGGTTCAATTTCAGGCTTAGACCAGGAATTTCACCCTTGGCTGTGGTCCAGAACCCAGTGGCACCCCCCTTTGGATTACAGTTTTCATTATGTTTACCTACAGTGGCTATGTGGGGCTTAAAACTTATCAACAAGGAATTGTATTATGTTAGTGAATAGTTTTGTGTTGTTTAGGGACCACACCCAGAGCTGCTCAGGGCTCTTGACTCTGAGCCCAGAGATCGCTCCCCTTGTAGTGTTTGAGGGAGCCGTCTGGGAAGCCGGGGATTAAATTGGGGCTGGCCGCATGCAAGACAAGTGCCTTGACCCTGGGCTGTCTCTCCGGCCTGTGTCCGTTGTGGGCGGGGTGGTACCAAATAAAAGAAAAAAAAACACTCCAAGATTACTCTGTGCCTGCAGATATAAAGAAGGGGAGCAGGACTGATCTGTCAGTCTCCCCAAGGGCTAAAGCGCTAATCTTTTGGTGAGGAAGCGGCTGCGCAGACATTCTCAGGGGTGCCAGTGAGACAGGTTCTGAGGGGGCTGCTGACACCCCAAGACGGTCGGCTCTCTGTTTCCTTATGGCTGAAGAGCAGTTTTTCATTGGTGGGTCTTGCAAGATGAGAACATTCCTAGGAAGGTCGGGGCCTGCAGTGCAGTTGGCTACCTGGAGCTGAGAAGGAGCTCTCCATGTGTCCTGGCTTTGGAGACCTCCAGGAGCCGGAGGGGGAGGCACCGGAAACCCAGCTGGAAACCCAGCTGTCTCCGCTATCCAGTTAACTCGGGACAGCCCTTGGGTGATGCCTGCCTTAGAGTGCCAGCCTGAAGCAGCGAGGGCGGGGGGCTGCCCATCTGATACCAGCGGCACATGGGTGCAGCTGCCTTTCCCTGCACAAGCGTCCAGACTTGCACCCAGGTCTCATGACTGTGTCCAAGAAAGACCACGTGGACAGGGAGAGCCCGGCACTTCCTTTCTCCTGCGTCTGCTTAGTGCTATTTTTGTTTTCTTTTTTGGGTCCACCCGGCAATGCTCAGGGGTATCTCCTGCCTCTGCACTCAGGATCTACTCCTGGCGGTGCTCGGGGACCATATGGGATGCCGGGGATCGAAGCCAGCTCGGCTGCATGCAAGGCAAATGCCCTACCCGCTGGACTATCACTCGGCCCCTGCTTAGTGCTAATTTTAATGCACACTTACAAAGAACACCGAATATGTGGAATTGTAGCTGCTTTTCCATGACTTTGTTAATTGTGCACATCCCATTGGGGGTGGGCGGGGCTCCCGGCACAGTTGGGCCCTATGGAGTAATGCTGGGCCCAGGAGTGGGAGGAGGCAGGGCTGTGGGGCGGGGAAGAGCGTGGCTGGGCCACTCCTGGGCAGTGCGGGAGAGAGGACATGCTGCCGCGGGACTGGGATACACCCTGCCGGGCTGTGCACCCCCTCTTTGGCCCTCTCTCACGCCCACAAGTCCCGTTCTGTCCCAGGACACCAAGGTAGCAAACCAGCTAGATGTGCCTGTTAGTCCCGAGCATGGAGCTGAGTGAGGGGATATGAGAGCCGTCCTGCTGCTCCAGTGACCCCGCCTCAGAGGGGCCGCCCGCTCGGCTCAGCCGTGGCTTTGCGTGGAGGGTGGGTTCAAGCCTCTGCACCACTTGGTTCCTCAAGCACCGCTGGAGCCAACCACCCCTGAGCATAAAACCAGGAGCATCCCAGGAAACAAAACAATCTTTTTTTTTTTTCTTTTTTGGGTCACACCGGCGGTGCTCAGGGGTTACTCCTGGCTCTGCACTCAGGAATTACTCCCTGGCGGTGCTCGGGGGCCATATGGGATGCCGGGGATCGAACCGGGGTCGGCATGGGCCGGCCGTGTGTAAGGCGAATGCCCTACCCACTGGGCTATCGCCCGGCCCCATTTTCTTTTTTAAGGGAAAGAGGGCCTGGAGAGATGGTACAGCAGTAGTAGAGTGGGTCGGTGCTTGCCTTGCACACAGCCGACCAGCGTTTAATCCCCAGCATCCCATATAGTTTGCTGAGCACTGCCAGGAGTAAGCCCTGAGTATCGCTGGGGGTGGCAACAAAGGGGGTGATCCCGATAGCTCTGTGCCATATTTTCACATCCATTTCTGTTTTGTTGTCATACCGGCGGTGCTCAGGGTAGCACTTGCTCTGCCTTGAGCTTGTGAGCTCCAGCATTCAAAGCACTGCCCTGTGCAGTCTTGTTGGCCTTTACATATTCGTTGCCTACTGTGATATTTGTTGACTAGATTAAAAAATATATATATAGATAGATAGATAAATAGATAGATATAGATATATGTACACACAGTATCTATCTATCTATCTATCTATCTATCTATCTATCTATCTATCTATCTATCTATCTATATATATCTTTTTATTGCTTTTTGGGTCACACCCAGCAATGTTCAGGGGTTACTCCTGGCTCTGCACTCAGGACTCGCTCCTGGCGGTGCTCGGGGACCATATGGGATGCTGGAGATCGACCCTGGTCGACCACGTGCAAGGCAAACGCCCTACCCGATGTGCTATTGCTCCAGCCCCTTTATGTATCTTTTAATACCTGAGTCTGGTGACTTTTCAGTTTTTTTTTTTTGTGGGGGTGGGAGGAATAAAGCAAATTGTGTGGCTTTCAAGTAATATGAGACCATGTAATTAGTGATTCACAGGTACACCTCATAAGGTTCTATAAAAAAAGAAAACGGGTCGACCGGCTGTGTGTTGAGGAGCTCTGCAGATGGCGGAGAGCTGTTTGCCTCTCCCCTACCTGTCCGCTTTTGTGATTCCTGGCTCAGAAAAGAGGTCTTAGGGGAAGGTCTGTGTCCTCAGTCTTCCCGTGAGGTAGATGCCTCCCTGCTTCTCCGGAAGGTCCTAGAGGAAAAAGCGTCGATATTGCCTCAGAGCAAACCAAAGGGGCAAAGGCTATGAAGGAAATTCTCCCTGGAAATGTGCTGAGCTGCCTTTTTGTGCTTAAGGGATTCTCCCTGGGAATCTGTTGAGCTTCCTTCTTTTTGTGATTAAGGAATTCTATCTGGGAATCTGGTGAGCTGCCTTTTTGTGTTTAAGGGATTCTATCTGTTGATTTGATATGGCCGAAGTAATGCTTTTTCTTGCTGGGCCCAATGAAAGCTTGCTTAGCCCACGCTTTTCCTGACCACATATGTTCCTTCCTCTGTTAAATGAGAATGAGCCTGTACCAACCTTCTCAAGTTGGTTTGTGCCTATAAATGGATGGACATGGAGAAGATCATGTTGAGTGAAATTAGCCAGAAGGAGAGAGACAGATACAGAATGACTGCATTTATTTGCATGACATAAATATATATGTACATATTATGATACCAATATCCAAGGTCAAGTGAAACATGTATCAGGAGGTCTTGTCAAAGGTGGAAGTTATCACAAACATGTCGGAGTCGGAGGCTAGGTAAATGGAACAGTGTGCTAGCAATTGTCAAAAGTACTAATACCAACCTAGAACTGAGCATTAAATACAGGCAAAAAGACACACATGACACCCCCTTTAATGTATGTTCTGTAATCCACAATCTGGAAGGGAAGGAAAGAGAAAGAGATAGAGAGAAAGGGAAAGAAATAAAGAACCTGCCATGGAGGCGGGCTGGGGGAGGGGGTGAGGGAACCGGGGACATTGGTGGTGGGAGATGGGCACTGGTGGAGAGATGGGTGCTGGAACACTGTATGACCAAAACACAAATATGAACATCTTTGTAACTGTATATCTCACAGTGGTATAATAAAATACTTATAAAAAATTAAAAAAAAATCAAGTTGATTTGAACCTGCATGAGGCGCGAATGAGAACTTTGAATGGTGTGTGACATGTAAGTGTGCCTAAGTCTCTTCTTTTGCTTGGCCAGCTCCTACTTATTCTCGTAAATCCAGGCCTAGGTCTGCCTTGTGCCAGATGATCTCAGGCCAACTCGTTTGTTGGGCCCACTTTGGAGAGCCAGGGTTGGAGCCATATTACAGTTGGAAGGACTTTGACCTTGCATGCAGCCACTGTGGATTTGATCCCTGGCACCCCATATGGTCCCCTGAACACCACCAGGAGTAACTCCTGAGTGAAGAGCCAGGAGTAAGCCCTGGTCGGTGTGACCCCAAAACAAACAAAAACCATTTAGAAAGCCAACATGCTCTGAAAATTGCCAGTTTTCCTTAAGGCCTCAAGTGGTGGCCCTCTGCTTGCTTTCAGCTCATGGGAGCCACAGATAATCTCGCCTAAAGCCGTTGCTAGTTTTCCCTAAGCCCCCCTTTTGGCGAATATGCTTATATTTTGCTATAGAAAGACTGGTTTTGCAATCCCCCGTGAGCCAACTGGGTGTTAGGTAATCTGTGAAGAGTGCACTTTTCGTTTTCTTTCCTTTTTCTTTGTCTTTTGGGTCACACCGGTGATGCTCAGGGGTTACTCCTGGCTCTACACTCAGGAATTACTCCTGGCAGTGCTCGGGGACCATATGGGATGTTGGGGATCGAACCCGGTTGACTGTGTGCAGGGCAAACACCCTACCTGCCGTGCTATAGCTCTGGCCCCGAGTGCACTTTTCTAAAATCTGGAAACTTCTGAATTCTGAAACACACCTGGCCTGGGGTAGCGCGATACAGCATCTCTGCGAGAGGCCCCCTCCCGGTCCGGCTGCCTCCTGTGAAAGGCAAACTGCAGGGCCAAGCCTATGTCGTCTTCATGCACAAGCCACCTTGCACATAGCTGCAATCAGGGAGTGTTTGGACAGTGAATAGACCAGAACCTACCTGCTGCAGAGGTGGGTAGCCGTGGGCGACATTCGGTCTCCCGAAGCAGCCCTTTATTTCCTGGCACACAAGCAAAACATTTTCAGTTCTAAAGAGGCTGGCTTGCGCTACTTACTCTGGGGCCGTTTCAAATGTTCTGTGTAATGAGGAAGGTAGAAAAACTAAAAAGGACATGGGGACATGCGCTGGGGAATGTGGCTCAGCTGTACCGCATGTGTGAGCTTCTGGGGTGGATTCCCGACACTGAGAAAAAAAAGAAGGCAACGGAGACAAAGAAGAAGTCAAACCAAAGTGAACTTTGGTTGTGCTACAATTTTGGCAGCTCCTCATTTGCCCACACAGCTGTGGGTTCCAGGTCAACCGTAGGGAAAAAAATGGGATTGTCTGCAAGTGGACTACTTGGGGTAAAGGAGCAGGTGTATTTATAAGCTCTTTGGTAAGATTGAAAATTCAAGCTATAAATAACTTGCCCAATATTTTATGGGTTAGAGATTTAGAAAAAAAATGTCTTTTACAAAGCCTAGGAATTATAAATCTGGATTGTAAAAAGGAACGTGGAGTATTAGAAAATTGGATGTTAATCAGAAGCTTGAAATTAATTTCTCTGATGAGTAAACTTTCAAGAAGCAAAAGTAGTTTATGCTTACTTTTTTTTTCTTTTAAATTTATTTATTTATTTTTTGGCTTTTTTGGGTCACACCTAGAGTTGCTCAGGGGTTACTCCTGGCTCTGCACTCAGAATTTTTAAAAAAAATATTTTTATTATACCACCGTGAGATATAGAGTTACAAAGATGTTCATAAGATATTCATATTTGGGTTTCGGTCATACAGTATTCCAGCACCCATCCTTCCACCAGTGCCCATTTCCCACCACCAATGTCCCCGATTCCCTCTGCCCTCCCAGCCTGCCTCTATGGCAGGTTCTTTATTTCTATCTCTTTCTCTCTCTCTCTCTTTCTCTTTTCCTTCCTTCCACATTGTGGATTACAATACATATATTAAGAGGTTGTCATGTGTGTCTTTTTGCCTGTATTTAATGCTCAGTTCTAGGTTGGTATTAGTACTTTCGACAATTGTTAGCACACTGTTCCATTCTCTGTCTTACCTAGCCTCTGACTCCCACACGTTTGTGATAATTTCCACCTTTGACAAGACCTCCTGTTCCAAGTTTTGCCTGACCTTGGATATTGGTATCATAATATGTACATGTATGCTACCTGCCCGACAGAGCCTGGCAAGCTACTCGTGTTGTATTTGATATATGCCAAATACCAGTAACAATTATAGACCTCATTCCGGAATGGATTGAGGCTCTTTATGTTCCTGGAGCAAGCAGATGCCTTGGGCTCTACTAGCATGAGACAGGACATATGGAGATGTTACTGGGGCCCACTCGAGCAAATCGATGATGAACGGGAAGACAGTGACAGTGACAATATGTACATATATATTTTGTCATGCAAATATAAATTTTTAAATGCAGTTAAATATTCTTTATTTTTGTATCACCTTTCATGATAAGTAAGAATATGATTGTATTATTAATGACTAAGAAATCATATACTTTGTATACTTCTAGAAATGGTTTGAACTAGCTGCTGACTAACACAGCTGTATGATTTTACAGGCTGTGTACTGTCTTGTTTTACAAAAATCCTGTGGACATTTTAAGAAATAGTGATAGACATGAGCACATTTGAATTACATGACTGTATTCTGCCCCCCATTTTATTCAGTGAATTGGCTTGGCTTGGATACAATGGCCCATTGGTATTTTTTCATATTTGTAACTGGCACAGTTGAACTTTTATTAGATGACTGATATACTGCTTTCTTTTCCACTTACAGTGCTTTCACTGTAGGATAGAATTATTTAAAAAATGTGTTAATGCAATTTAATAATCACATTCAAAAGGAACTTGATCTAGCCGTTTATTGTAATTGAAAGCATTATCAAACTATTGTTTCTCCTTTTTTTTGGGGAATTGGAGCACCTTTGGCAGTGCCCAGGGCTTACTCCTGGCCCTATGCTCAGTGGTCACTCCTGGCAGGCTCAGGGGACCACAGGTGGTGCTGGGGATCAAAGCTGAGTTGGCTGTGTAAGGCAAGCACCCACTGTGCTTTTTGCTTCGGTCTTATCCAACTAATTTGTGTTCAATTATTACTTTAGGGCTGGGGGTGGGTAGCTCAAAGACTGGACCACACATGCACGTGCAGAGCCCAGGCCTGATCCCTGTGTTCTCCAACCCCTAACACCTCCTGGCCTGAGGTCAGGAGGCCTTAAAAAAAAGTGTGAGCATGTGTGTGTGTGTGTGTGTGTGTGTGTGTGTGTGTTCTATGTGTGTGTCTGTATCTGTATGTGTGTTTGTGTGTTAAACAAGTCATCTAAGCCTCTAATCCCTCCCCCACCCTCTTCTCAGCTCATCCCACTGTACACCAACCAGGTACATTTTTTTAAAAGCAAACCAGAACAATGAGATTCAGTATCCAGTTAGATTTATTAGCTCATTACTGAGTCGGCAGCAGGCGCGTGCCATTCAGCAGGCCGAAAGGAGCTCTGGGAGGCTATGGGAAATGAAAAGCAGTGGTAGGCAGGAGGGGACAGAGAGGGGACGAGAGGGTTGTTGAAAGCTGGGTCTCCCTCCTTGCTCACTGAAGGGGACTGTCAGGCAGATGACCCTGCTGCTGTAGACCCGGAGGTTCCGGGTTGATCTGGTTACGGTTAGCGTTCTGGGCCGAGCAGTAGTACAGTGGGTAGGGCGCTTGCTCTGCAGGCAGCCAACTCATCAGTCACCTCACCAGCACCTGTAAGGTCCCCTGAGCACTACCAGGAGTGGCATATGAGCACAGTCCCTGAAGACTGCAGGGTGTGACCCCAGAACAAGAAACAAACATCAGGTTAGATTGGGGGGTAGGAACTGCAATTAGGTCTTATGTCTTGAATTTGTTGCATGGAACTTAGCCCAAGTCCCTCCATTTGGGGCCTGTTGTCTCTTTGTCTTCTTTGAGGGGATGGGGCAGTGGTGGAGGTGCTCGGCGGACCACGCGGTGCCAGGGCTCAAGCCTGAGCCTCTCACGGTGAAGCAGGTGCTCTCGCCCCTGGCTGTTTCCCCCTAACCCAGTTTTCACTTTTTAAACTGGACTGATTGTGTGAGAGGCTTTTTATTAAATATTTTATTATACCATCGTGAGATATAAAATTACAAAATGTTCATGTTTGGGTTTCGGTTGTACAGTCTTCCAGCACCCAGCCCTCCACCAGTGCCCATTTCCCAGGACCAGTATCTCCACTTCCCTCCCCTCCCCTAGCCTGCCTTTATGGCAGGTTCTTTATCTCTTTTCTCTGTCTCCCTCTCTCTCTCTCCCTCCCCTCCCTCTCCCTCTCCTCCTCTCTCTCTCTCTCTCCTCTCTCCCTCTCCTCCTCTCTCTCTCTCTCTCTCTCTCTCTCTCTCTCTCTCTCTCTCTCTCTCTCCCCTCTCTGTCTCACTTCCCTTTCTTGCACATTGTGGATTGTAATACATACATTTAGAGATTATCATGTGTATCTTTTTGCCTATATTCAATGCTCAGTTCTCGGATGGTATCACCATTTTCAATGATTATCAGCACACTGTTTGTTCCCTTCTCTGTCTTACCTAGCCTCTGACTCCCACACGTTTGTGGTATACCAGGTTCCTATTGCAGGCGCCTGCGCACGCGGGGGATTGGGCTGTGTCCAGCTGTGGAGTCGGACCAGAGAATGACTGTGGTTGTGTTGCATGAGGTTTTCTGACTTCTGGGAGCCTGGCGGGGAACAGGCCAAGGAGCAGAACCTGTCGCCACTCCAAGACGCCCCCATTAGTCCAGCATAGGGTGGGCAGGCAGAGTCCGCCCCGCACCTGAATACCTGGCCTCCGGCCAAGTGAGTTTTTTTGCCCAGGCGATATTTTGCCTCATTTTACCCTCCTCAGCTTCCAGGTTTGTGGAGAAGGACTTTATCCACTAGTTCATGGATTATTGCTGATTTTAGGAGTGGAGCAGTTACTGGGTGAGAAGAGAAGGTTATCTGCAAGTCTGTGTAACCCCAAATAGTCTGTCCCCTTAGTGACAGATCCAACGCCTTTTTTAAAGTGGAAAGTTAGTTCCTCTTTGTAGGGACAGATAGAAAAGGGTGGGGGTGTTTGACATTTCTTCCAGAAATCCAGTTTATCATTGTCTGCCCCTACCCCACCCCCAAAGGTCATTTTCTCTGCCCTTCTGAGCTCTTGATTGAGGTCTCTTCCCCTAACCATCTTCCTCGGATAAAAGGTAGAGTAACCAATGATTGTTAATGTAACTCTCAGAAAATTGAACTCCCCGAGGTTGCCCATGTAAATAGCATCTGCAGTCGAAGACAGGAGAAAGATCTTCGGAGGTCATGGGAAGTTGTAGAAAAGGCTGGAGTGAGGGCAAGGTCTGTGACGCAGAGTTCTCCGCAGACCAGATTCTCTAGTGATCAAGAATCGTCCTCTTCCTGCTAAACAGGGGAAGGCTGATGAAAGGGAGGTTTCTCTTGTAATGGACATTCCCAGGGGCTCAACAGGGCCGAGCATGTGCTGTGCTTAATCCCTAAGCACCATGAGGTTCCTGAGCACTTCCCTGAGTGACCTCTGGGAAAAATGGCCCCTAGGCACTGCTGCGAGCGCCTCCTTCCTTCATGGGCCCCTTCCCCCCAAAGATAAATATCCATTTTTTCCTATTCAGAGGCCACTTCCTGCCTTGCTCAGGGGTCATGCCATGCTGAGAATTGAACCTCGGGCCTTACATGTGCAAGGCCCGTGCTCTGCCACTGAGCTCCTAAATTTCTGTTGGAAAGGGGTAGTGACTTCTGTTTCCAGAACGTCTCCTGTGCCTGCCACTTCTCAAAATAAACAAACCCAAAAGAGCAAAGGAGGCATATTTGGGGGAAGTGTAGTTTGCTCTCATTTGTTGGACACACGCTGTCAAGGAATCTGGTTTTCCTGTTTAGAAACATTCCACAGATGGCGCCTGGCCTTGTAACTGAAGCTGAAGTCTGTCGGGTGTGAGTGCGGCTTCGGAATTCAGAATTCTTCTCAAGCAAGTGGAGTCGTGCAGGGGCGACTCTCTTTGAGGGTTGCATTTTCTTTGGCTGACTTTGGTTTTGGGGCCACACCTGGTGGTGCTCAGGGCTTGCTCCTGGCTCTGCTTGGGGACCCTATGGGGTGCTGGTGTTCAAACCTGGGTCGATATCATGGGAGGCAAGCACTGCAGTATGACTCTAACCTTCGAGGGTTTATTTATGTTTTTGTGGGGTTGGGGACCTGGGAAGGACCTTCTCCCGGCTCGGGACCCAGGGGTCAGTGTGGTGCTGGGGATTGAATCCAGGGCATCACTGCCGCCTGCTGAGCCGCCACCATGGCCCCTTTTCCGGTTCTTGACACGTTGATGCTGGCGCTGCAGTTTGTGTCAGCGAAGCTGAATTCAGGGACTCACCTGTGGTACGTGGCGGTGTCAGTGTGTGAATGGAGAGTAGAAGAGGACTAGAGGACTAGAGATAGAGAGTTTGGGGGTAAGGATCTTGCCTCACCTATGGCCAAACCTGCTTAGATCCGTGGCACCACTTATGATCTCCTGAGCACTGCCAAGAGAGACCTCTGGGCACAGAGCCAGGTGTCAGCCCTGTGTACAGCTTGGGGTGGTTCAAATTCTATTCCCTCTCCAAAAAAAAGTAGGACTGGAATGATATAGTACAGGGGTGGACCACATGTCTTCCACCTGGCTGACACAGGTTCCATCTCCAGCATCCTACATGGTCCCCTGAGCACCAGCAGAAATAATTCTCGAGTGTAGAGTGTAGAGCCAGGCGTTAGTCCTGAGCATCGCCTGGTGTTACCCCAAAACAAAGTGACACTTGTATCACTTGTTACTTGTCTTCCCGTTGTGCATTGATTTTTTCATCGGGCACCAGTAATATCTCCTAATCTCCTAACCCTAGCTAGGAAAGCAGTTACTCTGCCCTTGGCTAAATGTGTTCACTTCAAATTAAACCCCAAAGAGCATTCACTTTGGGGTTTAAAAGGACCTTATAAACCTAATTAACAACACAGGAAATTCCCAGGTTTGGGGTGTTGTGGGTCAGGAACTGAGGTTGAAGACCAGATATGTATGAGGTATATATATATATATATATATATATATATATATATATATATATATATATATATATATATATCTTTTGTCACTTTTATAACATTTTCTTATGAGTCAGTAGCTAAGGCTGGGTATTTGGTATTAAATACTACTGTTAATTTGGCAGATCTGTTATTGGGTATTTTGGTTTAGAGACCCTAGGTTCAATCCCCAGTAAAAAAGAAAAAAAAGAAAAAAAGAAAAATATTCTAATATGCTTGAAGATAGACAGTGAAACATTTAGGGTTATAGGACTGTGGTTTCTGCAGTTAACGTGTTTAGGGCCACAGCAGTGCTCAGGGATTACTTTGAGCTCTGTGCTCACGGATTCTGGTGGGTCTGGGCCTTATGTGGACTCAAATCCAGGTAGGCCGTGTGCAGCGCAAGTGACCTACCTATGGTCCTGTCTCTCTAGCTCTTGTAATTGACTTTTAAATGTTTTGAAAAAAAAAAATTATAAAGATAATATGATTTATCTTTAATATAATAAATTTATAAGCCAACATGGTAGATATTCACAGCAGGAAAAAGCTTTTTAATTCTGAATGGAGGGAGCTAGATAAGTTTTAAATGACAGTTGAAATTGGCTCACTTAGAAAAGTCATCTCCTCTCTCAGAGTAGAGAGCAGCGCCGAGAATAAGATGACACACTCCTAGAAGTTAAATCAAAGAGTTTCAATGTGAAAGTATAGATGTATAACTTGTCTGGTGGAAGAGGGGCTGCAAAATTGAACACACACACACACACACACACACACACACACACACACACGGTGCAGAGGAACAGAAATAACTGATCCTAAGGACTGTGGGAGAAAGTGCAGAGGGTGCCAAGAGTGTCGAGGGTCCAGTCGAAGTGGGTGATATAAATTGTATGTTACCGAACTCATTCACTGTGTCCCTCAAGGACTGATGGAAAGAAAGTAGTTGGATTCTTTCAAGGCTATGATTTCTTCTGTTGTACTTGACAAAATGGAAGGCCAGGGCAAGTTCAGGTGCTGACCAAAGCATCGATGAGGTGCTGGGCCTGGACCAGAACCGGTGGGAGCGGGCAGAGCAGCTTGCAGCTGGGGGCAGAATGCTCTGTGCAGACGCAGCGCAGGGCACCGTCAGCAGGCATTCGGCTCTGCCCACTCCAGAGTCGCCAAGAGACTCATCAGAAATGTTCTTTGGACAAAAGCAAAGTGGTAATTTGGGGATGAGGTGTTAGCAACAGCTGCCCCACTGCAGTATGCCAGCAGTGCGGCACACCCAAGCATTGTTCCTTTAAGCTCATCCCCGCTGTTTTATGTCAATTATATTTGGGCTTTGAAAATGAAAGGAAGCGCCACGGAGTTGCTCTCGTCCAAATTGGACTCGGCTAATCATCCTCCTCCCTGTCGGGGATGGCGACGAATCTGAGATTTTGCCAACTTACGAGCTCAGCCATCCCCATGTTGCTGGCAGAAACGACCAGACTCCTTGCTCAGAACCCAAGGACTCAGCCTGGCAAGTAGCTGAGACTGTGTTGGTTTGTGGGCACTCCCTGAGTTCCTAGAGCTCACGGGGGTGACACAGGTGGTTTCGTGGGTGCCACCTGTGCATTGGGAAGTTCCCACTTCAGTCCTGGCGAGGCAGGGAGCCCCTCCTCTTGCTGGCTGCAGCTCTGTGTGGGGGGTGGTCCTGCAGGTGGGAAGGCGGAAGGTTTGTAGAAACAGCGCCTGGAACGCCTTTAAAAGGAACACGGCGCAAAGCCAGGGGTGCAGCTCAGTGGTTAAGTTCTTGCTTTGCCTGTGTGAGGCCCTGGGTTCCATCCCCAGCATCACATGTACACAGAAGATTCTGAGACCCGTGAGGGCTCATGATGCTTCCTTTCGTGGGTGTTCCGCAGTTCAGTAGGGAAGAACCGACAAAGGATTCCGCCTCCCCAGGAGTTTTCGGGACTTTCAAAATGAAGAGACATCAAACTGGACCGGGGAAAGTGGCTCACGGTGGAGCCCACGCGCTGCCTGAGCACCCAGCGCCCGAGCACTGCCGGGAGGGATCTCGAGCAGCGAGCTTGGAGGAGCTCTTGAGCACTAACCACGTGTGCTCACCCGGCCCTCAACCAAGAGTCGTTGGTGAGAGCTGGTTGTGTTTCTGAGCCAGATATATCTCCGGTTGAGCCACTGAGGACCAGCTTGTGACCTTGAGGCACCTCGTACAGCTTGACTTTCGTTAGGCAGAAAGATATTAAGGTTAACTGTAATCTGACTGGACTAGCAGTTTCTGAGGAAATGACTAAATGATTAGTAGAATTTCAATAAAATTTTTATTGTTGCTAGAAGGCACCAATAAAAGCAAGTTAGAATATAAGCAGGAAGTTCTTTATGCAAGAATAGGAATCCCAGGGACTGGTATTCCTGAACACAGCAGGTAGGGCACTTGCCTTTGCACGAGACCAACCCGAGTTCAATCCCCGGCATCCCATATGGTCCCCGAGTACAGCCAGGGAGTAATTCCTGAGCGAAGAGCCAGGGAGTAACTCCCGAGCATCTCTGGGTGTGACCCAAAAAAAGCAAAAAAAAAAATAATAGGAATCCCAATCTGGGCTCACACTTCTAAGACCCGCCCCTGCATGTACCACCAGCAGAAGGATATGGGAATTTTAAAGGATCAGCAGAGAAGATGGTGAGGCTTGGAGGTGATGTTATCAAGAGTGGCCTTTGGGATTGGTTGAATGTTTCCTCTGTTGAAAGGGCAGACGTCGACCCTCCCAAGCCATCTCTGCAGTTACCAGAAGCAAACGATCTTTTGGGTTTTCCATCTTCACCTAGAAGTCCTTAGAGATAAGATGTTTGGTTCCAAACTGGTTTTACCACAGGAAGGGTGGCGTTTCCATTTCCTGAAATGGTGAAGACTTAGGAGTAGACCAGGATTCAGTGTGGAAGTATTTCTTTTATTTTATTTCTTTAAATACCGTGATTTACACAGTACAAAGCTTTTTGCGATACTGTTGTTAGAAAGACTCATCGTTCAGCACCAATCCCACCACCAGTGTGCCCCCCACCACCACCAGAGACCCCCCGTTTCCCACCCACCCTCACCCCCATCCCCTTGCCTGCTCTCTGAGGGGTCACTTCCGGCATCAATTATGTTATCATCACAGCCCATATAAGGGAATGGTATTGACAAAGCCGTTGCTTTATTTTCTTTCCGGGTTGTTGTGTGGGAGTCTGGCCTATTCTGTTCTTGGAGTCCCGCTCTGGGTTTCCAGAGCACAGTGGCTCTCTACTGTCAACCCAGACTCACCACCACTGCACCTGTGGCAACACCTGTTTCACATCTATCTCAACCTCTCTTTGAGCTGGTCCTACGCGTACACTGAACAATCTATTCTATACTGCTCATTGGGGCCGCTTCTCTAAACACAGCCGGTGAATACGGTCTTAGACAAAGTCATTGGAGATTCTTCAAACTCCGTTGTGCCATCTGAGCCCACTAGATAGGAAATTTTCGGTATGTTCCCATAGACCGTAAGTGTGGAAGCATTGAGGCATCCTAGGCATGTTGTTTCCCTCGAGTGTTGTAAAGTGTTTCTCAGGGGATTCCATCCCGGACCGCGTTCCCCCCAAAAACAGCCTCCAGTACTACAGCTCTCACTTGGTGTTCCCAGGCAGGCTCTCCTCCCCCGCCACGCCCTCCAGCAGATACCTTTATTTACTCTTAGTAATTACTTAATTTGCTGGTTGCTTTTAGTCCCAGTACTATCACCTGTGAGTTGCAGCACTCCCAGAAAGAGAAATGATGTCGGTATTTTAAAAGTCGATTGATTCAGTGGAGAACTGAAATCCCCCGCCTTGTTGTCTTGCAGTTGATTTCACTTGGTGGTTCCTGAGGGGAAACAGGCTCCAAAGATGAGTGAACTGGAGCAGTTGCGGCAGGAGGCAGAGCAGCTGCGGAATCAGATCCAGGTAAGAGCCAGGTTCCATTCGGAAGTTGGTTTCTAAGTTTTACTTACCATGATTTTGTTAATTCAAAAGATATACTGGGTAGTGCTCTGGGGACTGTGGGTGCTGGAGAGGAGGCCTGGGCCTTCAGGGTGGAAAGCACTGTCTCTCTCTCTCTCTCTCTCTCTCTCTCTCTCTCTCTCATCTCTCTCTCTCCCTCTTTCTCCCTCTCTCTCTCTCTCCCTCTTTTCTCCCTCTCTCTCTCCCCCCTCTCTCCACTCATTTTGAAATCTTCCCATTTACTTCCTGCCAGATAGAAATTTGTCTATTTGTCTGATTATTTCCTTATATTAATGAACTTCTTGTTTTAAAAAATGATTTATTTTAAGCACCATGATTTACGTAGTACAAACTTTTCACAATAGGGCCAGAGCGATAGCCGCAGGGTAGGGCGTTTGCCTTGCATGTGGCCGGCCCATGCCGGCAGGGGGTTTGATCCCCGGCATCCCATATGGTCCCCGAGCACTGCCAGGAGTGATTCCTGAGTGCAAAGCCAGGAGTAACCCCTGAGCATTGCCGGGTGTGACCCAAAAAAAGCAAAAAACAAACAAACAAACAAACAAACAAAAAACTTTTTCACAATGTATTTGCTGGAGAGATCCATCGGTCAGCACCAATCCCACCACCAGTGTCCCCACCACCACCAGAGACCCGCATTTCCCTCCCACCCTCCATCCCCCTCCCGATGCCTGCTCACTTAGCATCAATTATGTTGATCCTTACAGCTCATATAAGGGAACAGTAATGATAAGGTCATGTGTTAGGGAACGCCGGGGTCCCCGACAGTGTCAGGACAGAAGTTCTCTTCTACCTCCGAGGACGCCGGAGAACAGATGAAAACTCACGAGTCTGGCGCAGTTCCAAAAAAGGCTTTTAATAGTACAAAAGCTCTTCCACAGCACTCCAATATAATGAACAAATCTAGCTCTGGTCCGAACTTAGACCATACAAAAGAGCCTAAGTCTCCCACCAAAGAGAGAGGATCTCACCCGAGCTGAGTCCTACCCAGAAGAAGGAGCAAAAGGCCCAAGAGCAAAAAGCCAAAAGCTGAGGAGCCAAAAGCCAAAAGCTAAAAGGCCAAAGCCCAAAGGTGAAGGGGCCTCAAGTCAGTCCCCTTATATACACCAGAGTAATCCAACTTGGAGGGTCGTGGTCAACAAAGAACTCTAAACAGAGTGTAGTGCCACACCCTATTGCAGGTATAAACAGAGATTACACCAAGGACTAATCTCTTCTTCTGAGATTAACTCTTATGTAAAACACTGGAGAGAGAGAGGGGGCTGGTATAAATTAAGTAATACATCTTAACTTCATGAGCTTCATGTAATCTAGATGGTACCCACAAGGTCCTTATTATTATCTGCACCAGGGTGATTCTGAGTATCTTGTTCTCATGTACTGAAAGGGTTAGGGTTAGAGCAAACTAGTATGATCCTTCCTATAGTCTTCCCTATAGTCTCAACATAGCCAGAGTGGTAGTCTCCCTGGTAAATTCTAACTGTCCCACGCTGGGTGCAGTGGGTATAAAGAGGAGCTGTGCCCAATCTAGAAAACATAGAAGTCTTAGTAGATGTATAAGTCAGAAGTTATTCAGTCAAGATGACTTCTGTAACTGCCACACCCTCTCGCAGTGTTTACATAGAAGAGAGGTCTCATTAGAATGAACCTTGGCTTAAATAAGTTAAGCTGGGAGTGGGCAAAACAACAAAGCTCCCAGGTTAGCTAAACCTATTCTCCAACAGTCATGCTTTTTTTTTTTTCTAGGCTGATGTGTGGGAGTCTGGCCAGGTTCTGTTCTTAAATTCACTTTCTGGATTTTCAGAGCACAGTGGTTTTCTACTGCCAATCCCAGACACACCATCACTACAGCTACTGACAACACTTATTTCACATTTATCTCAACGTCTAGCTTCTAAGGGACCAGAGAGGTAGCAGAGGAGTTAAGGTGCTTGTATTACCCGCGAGCCAACCCTGGTTCCATCCCCCAGCGTCATATATGAACCCCAAGTACTGCTGCTGCCGGAAGTGACCCCTGAGCTTGGAACCAGGAGTAGACCTGAGCGCTGCTGGGTGTGGCTTCCCCAAAACCAAAAAAGTCAATAAGAAAATAAATAGCTCCAGGGGCCGGAGCAATAGCCCAGCAGGTAGGGCATTTGCTTCGCAAGCTGCCGACCGGGTTCAATCCCCCGGCATCCCATATGGTCCCCTGAGCACCACCAGGTGTATTTCCTGAGCAAAGAGCCAGAAGTAACCCCTGAACATTGCCAGGTGTGACCTGAAAAGAAAAAAAAAAAAAGAAAATGAATAGCTCCAAAGGTTAGAAAATGGGCCATTTGTTCTTATTTTTGCTTCTAAACTCTCAGAAATCATTCCTAACAAATACCTGTGTGGTATTTGTTCCAAGTGTTTTTAATCTGAGTGTGTTCGGCCTCTGAGAAGTTGATGTTGTCTGAGTGATCCCAGCTGAATGACAAACGGAAGTCTTTCGTTATTGTCACACCAAGAACTGTAGAGTAATTTTTTGGTGGAATATAATGAAGCAAACCAACCATTATCATATTGTCAGAGACTCAGAAATATCAATCTCTAAATTAGATTCCAGTAAACATGAATGGTTAATAGCGGCATGCTAAAGAGCTGGCTGACGTGTCTTACCCTTAGAAGTCAACTCAGAACAGCGAAGACCAGAGGCAGAAAAATTCAAGCTCTTGAATTTTTTTTGAGCAGACTGAGCACTCATTGCTGCGAACATAGCAGGATGGGGAGGGCCTTCTACATAGCAGACCGTTGGAGGGCTGGCGAGAGGCGCCCAGCTGTAGATCTCATCCAGAGAGGGGCCGGCAGCTCCCTCGGGGAGCTCACCCATCATCAGCATCCTTTTTTGGGAACAATGGAAGCAGATGCTTCCCTGGACTTTTTTGTGCTGAGAAATATTTAAAAGAAAAAAAAACAACTGGGCCCAAATAGAAGCAGCTAGTTAGGCTGTCCAGGGAGTGGCCTGGAGGAAAGATGAATTGTACGGAGCCTGGTGCTGCCCCTTTCTTGTCTCGGGAGAAGTAAAGGCCGAAACAGGCCACAAAGACAAGGGAAGATCCTTAGCACTAAGCAGGGAGAATCGCTGGTGACGTTAAAGCCGGGCTTGTCGAGACCCCTCCCCTTTTGAACCTTTACTGTAGGTATCTCCAAACTTCTTTAATGTCAAAGTGAATAAGAAAATGTGATTTTATAGATTTTATGGGATTTAATGAGAAAGTTTGGGGGCTTTATTTTGTGTGTGGGGGGGTGTGAACACATATTTAATAAAAAGAAAAAAGGATGGAGTAGGATAAAAGAGAACAGATAAAGAACACTCACCTGTAAAATACGGATTCTGAGTGATTAAAATCATAACCAGGCCTATTATTAGGCATTTGAGGAGGCTCGTGATTTAGATGGAAGAACTCTGCGCTTGAAGCCGCTGAAGATGTGGTTCAGTCGCTAACTCATGCCTTGTTTCATCCCCTACCAACACCAGGCAAAGCAAAAGGTGGAAGTAGATTTCTCCTCTCTCCTCCTCCTCCTCCTCCTCCTCCTCCTCCTCCTCCTCCTCCTCCTCCTCCTCCTTCTCTCCTCCTTCTCCTCCTCCTCCTCCTCCATCTCCTTCTTCTTCTCCTGTCTCCTCCTCCTCCTTCTCTCTTCCTCCCTTCTCCTCCTCCTCCTTCCTCTCCTCTCTCTCTTTCTCTCCATCTCTCCCTCCTCTTATCATAGCTGTGCTCAGGGATCAATCCTGGCTCTGTGTTCAAGGATGTCTCCTTAGGGTGCTTAAGAAGCTATATGCAATGCTGGGGATCAGACCCAGGTCTGCTGTGTGCAAGCAAGTATCCTGCCCTCCATCGCACTGTATTTTCTCTGGAAATACAACTTACTGGACGGGCATGTGGCTCAGTGACAGAGCTCTGCCTTGCCTGATCAGGTTTCTGGTTTAGCTTCCCAGCATCACAGAAAAACAAGCAACAACAGCAGGGTTCTGAGTTGACACCTTACGTGTCTGCCCCAAGCTGTTGAAACAAAGGAGGGGGTCTGTGTTGCCTGGGATGACCCAAGAACGCTACACAGGGCTCCTCTCTGAGTGGGCTGGTGCAGCCGACTCCATTCAAGTCCCAGCCTCCTCTGTTGCGAGCCCAGCTACTGAACCAAGGGAGCCACCGGAGGCCCAAGGACATGCTCCCCACCCTCCTCTCAGGTCACACGGCAGCCCTGTGGAGGCCGAGCTCCCGCCCTGAGGAGACTTGAGTCTAGAGAGATGAACGACCAAGGAAGTGACAGGCCCGGGACTCAGGCAGTGAGGTGGCCGCCCGCGAGTCTGGCTGCTGTCCCCCCCTAACGGGCGTTCTGCTTTTCAGCTGGATTGCCCTTTTCTCAGATTGCTTCCTGGGATTGTGATTAAATTACTTCTGCCCTAATTTTGCATATTGGGCATCTACGGAGTCCTGCTCTTGGGCTTCTTTTTCTTTTATTGAAAAGCAGTGCAGCGTTAGACCAGTGCTCACGCTCCACCGTTTTGCCTGCGTGTGGCTGTGGTCAGGTTGCTTTTGGGGGCGCCAGGGCACATGGTGGAGGGTAGCATTTCTGACGCTTGCTAGACTTGTTGTTAAGTGGCAGCCTGAACTTGTACCGCAGTTGGGCTCGGGTTCCAGGCCTGAGCCTGCACGCCCCTGCGTCCAGAATTCCTGTGTATATTTGCTTCTTTCACTTGTACTTTGCTTTTTCTTTTTCGGGTTACACCCGGTGATGCTCACAGGTTACTCCTGGCTCTGCACTCAGGAATTACTCCTGGCGGTGCTTGGGGAACCATATGGGATGCCGGGGATCAAAACCAGATCGACCACCTGCAAGGCAGACTCTCTCCCTGCCGTGCTATCGCTCTGCCCTTTTCACTTGTACTTTGATGGGAAAATTGTGGGTTTTAATTTTCTTCATGTCTTACCTGCATCCTAAGCACAATGTCATGGACATAGATGCACACAAACCTATCATGATTTCAAGTAATCACATGTATGTAATACATAATCACATGTATGTAGAAATACCATGTCTTTCCTCAATTCTGACACATCATGTTCTGTCTAAACACCCTCCATTTCTCCACCCCTTTCTTTTCCCTTTCCCTTCCAGAAATAGGAACTAACCGTGTCCTTACCTGAAAACTGGTATGTAGGAACGTGTGCAGCCTGGTACAAATGTGGTACAAAGAAACCAGGAAAACCGATTTTACCTTCTTTTGCTATTGTTATTGCTTTTATACAGAGTGGGGAAATCTCACTTTTACTTTTTACAAATAAGTTAGTACCAGATCTTATATTTCTTAGTATGAACAAGAGTAAAATGTTCCTTTAGTGAGGAAATGTTCCTTTAATGAGGAAACTTTGTTTTTTAAAGAAATCTCATTTAATCTGCAGGGCTAGCCACAATGTGTAAAATAAGAGGGAGAGAGATGCAGAGACAGAGAGAGAAAGAGAGGGAAACTGGGGTACCTGCTATTAAGGCAGCATGGGGGTGGGCGGGATGGGTTGGGGTACATTGGTGGTGGAAATGGGGCACTGGTGGAGGGATGGGTGCTGGTATACTGTATTACCAAGAACCAATTATGAACACCTTTGTAATTGTATGTTTCATGGTGGTATAATAAAAAATTTTAAAAAAAGAAATCTCATTTAAAGGGAGGGAAAAGGAAACACACTTAAGAGAGAAATCCAGCTTTTCCAGAGACAAGAGCACCATGAAGCAAAAGAAAGGAATTTCACATCTGAATTATGGTTGCGAGTGATTCAAGAGCAGAATGTGCCAGGAATTGTTGTTTCGTGTTTAGTTTTAGAATAAAGGGATTCATAAGAATGAATTCCTCGATATGAATAGAATGTTTGCGTAAAGTAAATCTGAAGTAAAATTTATGCACTTCAGTGTATCTTAATGTTTACTACTGGTGTCCAGTGTGTTACATTTCATTTGTGTTTCAAAAAGTGTATGCATATATTAAAATAAATTTCATGAAAGGAGGATTTGTTTTTGTCTACTAGATCCCTGGTGCCCAGAATACAGCCTGATTCCTAACCATTCAACGCTCTCTTTTAGGGATGCTTTTTGAGTCATACTTGGTGATGCTCAGGGGTTACTCCTGGCTCTGCACTCAGGAACTATTCCTGGCATCCCACTCTTTTTAATTCAGGTGCTTGAATCGAGATAGCTGACCCAAACATAGTTCACAGAGCTTAAAATCAGAAAGCCCTTTTTATAGAATCTGGTCTTCTACTCCACCGTTGTGTTGGAACCTGGCTCAAGTCATCACCGTCAGTTCTGGAAAGTCTTTTCATCATAGGAAAGTGGCTGCGTTATTCCTTGCTGAATGAGGGCTTCTAACCCCACAATTTGACTTAGAGTGAGAGAATCAAATCATATGTTTGTGCCGCTACTTACGAACTCCCTTCTACAGAACTATCCTAAGTGCTTAGAAATAGGTGGAAAGAGCAGCCAGCAAATCCACGGACTCCAGCCGGTCTTCAGCCGGAGCTGGGCGGGCCCCTGCCCCCCAGCTGACTGGAACAAGTCATCCACTAGGGACTTTGGCTCAACCAAAAAAAAAAAGTTTTTCTTTTTAAATAGAAAAACTTAGTGGAAAGAGAGTTTTTCAAAGGCATCAAAGAAATACCTAAAAGAACAAAGAACCTCCGACTCTGGTTACATCTCGTTGACTCCACCATTCTCCCTGCATTAATATATGCCTCAGAGACCTGGGCCCTCACGAAAGCAGGATGAGAATGCTATTCAGGTCTCCTAAAGAGGAATCGAAAGAGCTATGCTTG
>JAJIBD010012193.1:0-33914 GCA_021461705.1 Cryptotis parvus
ACAAATACAAAGACCTATTTATTAGGCTATATATTCTTTATAAATGTTAATGACTCTCTTAAATGGCCAAACTGTAGGATCAACATATAAGTGGCCAGTGTGCCCTAGCTGATGAGGATACACAGGACTTGGGGTAAGAAGATTTCCATTTAAAAGCCAATTTTGAGAATTAGGGATATCACTCAGCAGCAAAACACATGCCTTGCATAGATGAGGTCTGAGTTCTATCCCTCAATACTTCAAAAAAATAAAAATCTAAAATAACACAAATACAAAACACAAACAACTTAACACCCCCCAAAATGAATATAATAGAAATTACAGAGGCCATGGAAATAGTACAAGGGTTAGATAGTGGAGGGACGGGCGAACACTGTATGACCAAACCAACTGATTTTTAATTGTATATCTTTGTATATCTCACGGTATAAAAAAAAAAAAAGATAGTTACCTTGCAAGTGGCAAGCTTAGATCCCTGGCACCACACATGGCCCTCAAGAACCACTTGGTCCAACACCCAAGCAAAGAGCCTGGAGTAGCCCTCTACAATTTAAAGTACATGTAAAGAAATATTGTCACCTTTTATTATCTATTTTATAGCAGCCGTTCAGAAAATTTTGTATTCTTACACATTCAAGAAAGGAAGCGAAGAAATATTATTTTAAAAAAGGAAATTTAAAAAAGCTTAAAAATAGGGGCCCGGAGCCATAGCCCAGCAGGTAGGGCATTTGCCTTGCACGTGGCTGGCCCATGCCGGCCGGGTTTGATCTCCGGCATCCAGGCCCCCGGCACCGCCAGGAGTAATTCCTGAGTGCAGAGCCAGGCCGAACCGCGCCGGTGGACTCAAAAAAAAGCATAAAAAAGGAAATCAAGAATAAGTTATGAGTTAGTTGGAGATCAAAAAGATAGGACAAAGACATAAGCGATACACAAGTTGGTTGATATCAAGCAATAAATGCTCCTGTGTTCATTTGTCTATTCTATTTACAATCACATGACATAGAAGGATACCAACAATTAGGTAGTATTATAAATCATTAATCTGATGGGAATGGAGAAACTGATAAATTAACTCTAGCCCCTAGAAATTAAGATAATGTACTGCTTTGATTTTTTTGCTTCATTTTTGCTAGCAAAAGTGAGAGCTCATACCATACATACAAAAGTTTCAACTAAATGGGAATACTTATTTTTATTATAAATGTAAAAATGAGAGTCACACAAAAGATGATGGCTGAAAGTCTCTTTGAAAATAAGCAAGGAGGGATGATAGGGGGAATATGCAGAGTTCTATAGAGAGTAGGGTGCTTGTCTCCTATCAAACTCATCTTGGTTCAAATCACTGGTATCACACAAGATCCTCTGAGCACTATCCCGGGTCTTCGGGTGTGGCCCCCAAACCAAAACCATTAGTTAAATTTTTATAAGCTGAAGGAAATTAGAACTTAGAAAAAATTATTTATATAAAGCAAATATCCCTATATACCCTGGCACATACATTTATATATAATATCGCTGTATCACTGTCTTCCCGTTCATCATCGATTTGCTCTAGCTGGCACCAGTAACATCTCCATATGACCTGTCTCATGCAAGTACCTGCTTGCATGGGCACCTGCTTGCTCAAAAACATAAATAGCCTCAAACCATTCCATCAGGTCATGGGAATGAGGTCTATAATTGTTACCGGTATCTGGCATACGACACGGGTAGCTTGCCAGGCTCTACTGTGCAGGTAGCACACTCTTGTAGTCATCTTAAAATCCAGCATTTATTGATGAACCGCGTGGCCGCTTGCAGCCACGCGAACCAAGCTGTGATAGGCTGGTCTGTTGGGTGGAGTTCTACTCAGAACAATATAATATATATCATATGTTATTTTATATCACTTGTCACTTGTATCACTTGTCTTCCCATTGTTCATCGATTGGCTCGAGCAGGTGCCAGTGACAACTCCATTCATTGGGAATGACATCCATTATTGTCACTGTTTTTGGCATGTTGAATACAGCACAACACAAGTACTTGCCAGACTCTTCCATGGCACTGGGCTCATCCAAGGGGGCCCAGTCTTTTATAATAAAAGTCTTTATAAAAGATTATTTTATATATACAATATATCACTTAATCACTTGACATTCCATTATTCGTCAATTTGCTTGAGCAGGTACCAGTAACATTTCATTTAATCCTATCATGTGCTAGTGTATCCCAATGGCATCTCCTCCAGGAATAAGAAGAGCCTCAAACTATTCATTCAGGGTCTTGACGAGGGAAGTCTGACCATCTTGTAGGTGGGCGGCCATGTGATCTTTTGATGTCCCGTAGGATCCAGTCAGTAATGGCTCTAGTCCAGTGGTCATCTCCAAATCACACTATATGTCCAGTCCATCTGATTTACGGCACCTTGGCAAATGAGGCATCCCAGACTCTGGATTGTCGATGGAGGTCGGAACTCTGGATTCCTTCCTCTCATTTGAGTGAGGCATGATATTCCAACCATAGCTCTTTCAATTCCTCTTTGGGAGACCCGAATAGCATTCTCATCCTGCTTTCGTAGGGCCCAGGTCTCTGAGGCGTATGCTAATGCAAGGGAGAATGGTGGAGTCGAAGATATGTGCCCAGAGCAGAAGAGATGTGCCCGGAGCCACAGGTTCTTTGTCCTTTTTGCTATTTCTTTGATGCTCTTGAAGGCATTCCATGCCTCTCTCTTCCTCCTGCGCAGCTCAGGTTTTAGGTAGTTCATCATGTTGTTTCTTGACCTAGGTACACATAACTGCTGCATTCAGAGATGTTTGTTCCATTGAAAGTGAATGGGGCATCTGGAACTAGTTTGTTTTTCATGAACATTGGTTTGTTGAGATTCTGACATTCAGCTGTAAACCTATCTTTCCACATTCTTGGTCGAAGTCAGTCAACATTTGTGCCACTTGGCTAATGTTTGGTGTTTTTAGAACGATGTTATCAGCAAAGTAGAGGTGGTGTAGTTGCTGACCGTCTATCTTCACTCCCATCCCTTCCAATTTATTTGTCCCATGACACTCTCAAGGGTGACCCTGAGTTCAGTGATATAATAGGCATATAAGATACTAGTTACATATATACAACATTACAATTTGCTATGTGTATACTTTAGGAATGATCACAAATCTAGTTAACAACCAGTTACAAAATTTTATGTGTATTATCTAAACCTTTATTTTGGACCACACCCAGAGATGTTCAGGGGTTAATCCCTGGCTATGCACTCAGGAATTGCTCATGGCAGTACCCTGGAGTACTATATGGAATGCCAGGGCTCAACCTGGGTTGGTTGCATGCAAGGCAAAAGACCCTACCTGTGGTCCTATCGCTCTAGCCCCAAACTTTCAATCCTGTTTCTTCCAGGAATTTTATGGTTTCACATTTTACTTTCAAGTATTTAGCTCAGTTTTGAGTTAAATTATATATTTCTCTATTCTGCACATCCAGACCCCCCACCCACAGCTCATCAGAGCTCCACCCAGCAGAAGAGCTGATCACAAGCCCAACTCATCAGAGGCCCGCCCTACAGCAGTATTTTTTCAAGTCCATCCCAGGTATGCCTGATTCAGAGACGCACATACACAGTGCAGAGCTGCTACCAGCTCTCCCTATGCCCAGCTGATCACAAGGCACCCAGGAGGGAAGGCGGGTTCAAGCCCTGGCTGCCATCCCAGCAGAGCCTCACAAGAAGCCAGAGGAACCCCCACACCATGAGGGATGCCATATTCCACATCCATATCCCCCAGCTTCTCAGAACTCCACACAGCAGAAGATCTCATCATAAGCCCGGCTTGCATGGCCACAAAGTGGCCACGCAGTTCATCAATAAATGCATGAGATGAGAGGCAACTACAAGAGTATCCCACCCGCACAGCAGAGCCTTGCAAGCTACCTGTGTTGTATTTGACATGCCAAATACCAGTAACAATTATAGACCTCATTCCCATGACCTGATAGAATAATTTGAGGCTCTTTATGTATCTGGAACAAGCAGATGCTGTTGGGCTACACTAGCATGTGACAGGACATATGGAGATGTTACTGGTGCCCACTCAAGCAAATCAATGAACAATGGGAAGACAAGTGATACAAGTGAAGTGATAAATTTCTCAAGTACTATATTGAATAAAAGTCAGAAATTTTGTCAACTGCTCTTTCTGCATCTAATACAAATTTTTATCTAGCTTCTATTAGTTCATTGATTCATTTGTAGATATTTAACCACCGCTGCATGTTGGAGCACACACCTAATCGTGCTCCTGCCCCCAGTTAACCAGAGCCTCATATCTGCTAGAACCAGCTGTTTTTGCCTGAAACTCCCTCTTAGATTGGGGGGCTGAATTGGAAGAGATATTTGATTTTATAACTTTATGTATCAGAATAGTCTTATCCTGGGTCTTGCTAGCTTCAGTGTGTTTCTCTTAACTAGACAAACCCCCATAGGGGAAACATGTGTAGCTTTTCCAAGAAAGCACTTGGGGATGTTTGGATCCACCATTTTAAATACTCCTGCTAGATAAAAGAGACATACTAGCCTGCCCTGGGCAAGTGAACATGAATCTGTAATTCCTTAGGCAAAGTAAATAATATTATTCTGACAGACTAGACCTTAGTGGAGGTTTAGAGAAGATGGATATATAAATGGATATATATGCATATATATAATATATATTATATAAATTTTTATATTTATTGATGATGATGAATATATATATATATATATCAATAAATGCTGGATTTAGAGAAGACTACAAGAGTATGCTACCCGCACGGCAGAGCCTGGCAAGCTACCCGTGTCATATTTGATATGCCAAATACCAGTAACAATTATAGACCTCATTCCCATGACCTGATGGAATGGTTTGAAGCTCTTTATGTTCTTGGAGCAAGCAGGTGCCCTTGGGCTCTACTTGCATGAGCCAGGACATATGGAGATGTTACTGGTACCTGCTCGAGCAAATCGGTGATGAACGGGAAGACAGTGATACAGTGATATATATATATATATATATATATATATATATACATATGCATATATATACATATATATATACATATATATATATATATATGTAATCAAGGTAAGAAATTAAATCCTGAGTTGCATTTCTTCTCAAGTGCCCTCCCCCATCTCTACAAGGAAAGTTGAAGGTGATACCCGGAAAGTGCGAATTAGCATTTGAAAGGCCTGGGCAATGCATGCACTTGGAAGTGATAGACTTTTAGCGCTGATTGAGACCTGTCCTCCTGGGCTGGGCCAGGGGCAAAAGGGTATAAAAAGAGTATCTCTCAGTGGCCGGAGCGATAGTCCAGTGGGTAGGGCGCTTGCCTTGTGCACAGCCGACCCGGATTCAATCCCCAGCATCCCCATATGGTCCCCCAAGCATCACCAGGAGTAATTTCTGAGTGCAGAGCCAGGAGTAATCCCTGAACATCGCCAGGTGTGACTCAAAAAAGCAAAAACAAAAAAAAAGAGTGTATCTCTCTGTCTCCTCTCTCTGTCTCTGTCTCTCTGTCTCTCTGTCTCTCTGCTCTCTGCTCTCTCTCTCTCTCTCTCTCTCTCTCTCTCTCTCTCTCTCTCTCTCTCTCTGCCTTCCTTCGGGTCTGCTCTCCAACCTGAGCACATGGTTTGGGATCCAGTGGACATCTTGGCTTAGGATCCTGATCCAACCATGTGGTGTGGATCCAGCTAGGAATTGGAAGTTTGGGGTTTTCCTGACTTTGGATTATGTAAAACTTTTTGGAACTTTGCTGGATTCATGAATTTCATCTGCCAGCCGCCAGTCATTTGGGGCAGAAGGAAATCCTGCTCCCTGATACTGTTAAAAAACCAAGAGGCTTTTGTATCTTAGTCACTGTTTCTTTTGAGGTGCAGAAGCTTTTTAGTTTCATGTAGTCCCATATGTTTATCTTTTCTTCTAGTTGCTTTGTTAGTGATGTTTCACCTTTGAAGATGCCTTTAGCTTCAATGTCGTGGAGGGTTTTTTCCTAAGATACAAAAGCAGTCCACAGAATGGGAAAGAATATTCACCCAATACCCATCTGATAAGGGGTTAATATCCAGGATATATCAGGCACTGGTAGAACTTTACAAGAAGAAAACAAACAACCCCATCAAAAAATGGGGAGAAGAAATGAACAGAAACTTCAGCAAGGAAGAAATTCAAACGGCCAAAAAACATGAAAAAATGCTCATCATCACTAATCATCAGAGAGATGCAAATCAAAACAACAATGAGATACCACTTTACACCACAGAGACTGGCACATATTCAAAAGAGCAAGAACAACAAGTGCTGGCGTGGATGTGGGGAAAAGGGGACACTCATCCATTGTTGGTGGGAATGCCGGCTGGTACAGCCTTTTTGGAAAACAATATGGACATTCCTCCAAAGACTAGAAATTGAACTCTCATTTGGCCCAGCCATACCACTCCTGGGAATCTACTCTGGGAAACCAAAAATACGCAGCGGAAACACCATCACTACTTTTATGTTCATAGCAGCATTATTCACAATAGCCAGAATCTGAAAGCAACCAGAGTGCCCAAAAATCGATGACTGGATAAAAAAACTTTGGTACATCTACACAATGGAATACTATGCAGCTGTTAGGAAAAATGAAGTTATAAAATTTGCCTATAAATGGATGGACATGGAGAAGATTATGTTGGAGCGAAATTAGCCAGAAGGAGAGAGACAGATACAGAATGACTGCATTTATTTGCATGGCATAAATATATATGTACATATTATGATACAAATATCCAAGGTCAAGTGAAACATATATCAGGAGGTATTGTCAAAGGTGGAAATTATCACAAGCGTGTGGGAGTCAGAGGCTAGGTAAGACAGAAAATGGAACAGTGTGCTAACAATTGTCAAGGGTACTAATGCCAACCTAGAACTGATCATTAAATACAGGCAAAAAGATAAAAAAAAATGTATACAGTGTTAATATCAACCTAGAACTGAGCATTGAATACAGGCAGAAAATTGCACATGATGGCCTCTAAGTGTATGTAGTCCAACCCACAATGTAAGAGAGAAGGAAAAGAGAGAAGAGAGAGAGAGAGAGAGAGAGAGAGAGAAAAGAGATAAAGAACCTGCCATTTAGGCAGGCTATGGGAGGGGGAGGGAATTTGGGACATTGGTGATGGGAAATGGGCACTGGTGGAGGGCGGGGTGCTGGAACACTATGTGACGAAACCTCTAAACATGAACAATGTTGTAATATTATATCTCATGGTGTGTACTAAAATATTTAATAAACTGAAAAAAAGGAAAAAACCCAAGAGGCAGGGGCCAGAGCAATAGCCCAGCGGGTAGGGCGGCTGCCTTGCACGGGGTCGGCTTATGCGGACCCGGGTTTGATCCCCAGCATCCCATATGGTCCCCTGAGCACCGCTTAGGAGTAATTCCTGAGTGCAGAGCCAGGAGTAACCCCTGAGCATAGCCGGGTGTGACCCAAAAAGGCAAAAAAAAAAAAAAAAAAACAAAACAAAAAACCCAAGAGGCTCCCTGACACTTGCATCCCTAGAAAAAAATCTCACTTGATCATGGTATAGGAGTCATTGTTCAGCATTTTTTTCATTCACTTTGCTAATATTTTCATAAATGTTTTTATTTGACTACTAGAATAATGGACTCACATTTTATTTTTCCTGTAGTATAGTTATCTAGTTTTAGTATCAAGAAAATACTGACCTTATATAATTAATTTTGAAATGTTTCCTTGTCTTTCAGAAAACTTTGAGAAAGATTTAAATTAATTGGTAAATTTTTGCTAAACTTCTCCAGCAAAACTGTGTGAGATATGGATTCTTTTTCATCAGGTGGATTTTGATCATCACATAAATCTCCTTACAATCATTGGTCTTTTCATATTTTCCTAATCTTCCTAATTCAGTCCTGAATTTTCACAGGTGTCTGGAAAATGTTCACTCTTTCTTTGTTATCCAGTTTGTTGGTGACTGTTTTTTGGTAGTCTCATGATCTTTTGTACTTTTCTGTCATTGATTGCTTGTCTCCTCAGTTGTTTTTGGCTTTATTTTAATATTATATTTTAATCGTTTAATACAGCTAAAGTTTGTCTATTTCATTCCTTTTTTAAAAAAAATCAAGTCAGAGAATACAGCAGGTAGGGAGCATTCCTTGAATGCAGCTGACCTAGGTTCAATTCTCAGTGTCCTAGATCAATCCCCTAAGTCCCGCTAGGAGTGACCCCTGAGCACAGAGCCAGAAGTAAGGCCTGAGCACTGATAAGTGATGCCCAAAGTAAAGAAAATACAATTAAAATAAATAAAAATTAAGGGACCAGAACCACATATAGTGGATAGAGTGATTACCTTGTATGTGTTGCGCCAGGAGCACAGAACCAGGAGCAAGCCCTGAAAACTGCTATGTGGCACAAAACTAAAAATGAATTTAAAAGAACAAGTTTTAGTTCACTGATTTTTTTTCAACTTTTAATTATTTTATTATACCACCTTTAGATATGCAATCACAAGATGCTCATGTTTGAGTTTTGGTTCTACAGTGTTCCAACACCCATCCCTCCACCTGTGCCCATCTCCCATCACCAATGTCCCACCTCCCTCCCCCTCCCCCAGCCTGCCTCCATGGTGGGTTCTGTATCTCCTTTCTCTCTTTCTCTGTCTCTCTCCTTCTCACTTCCATTTCTTACACATTGTGGATTACAGTACATTCTAGGACAAGATTGGTTCCACTAGTTTGATGTACTGCACAGCCACACGCTGCCATGCAACTTGGAGAGCCTCATGGTCAGCTGAACTAGGGGAGAGCCAGATTCCAGCTCTCCCTGTTGTGTCTGAGTCTCTACATGCTATGGCCAATCGCCCTGGGACAGTTTACTGATCTCTTTAAGTGTCTTTTTTTTATCTTTAATTCATTTATTTATACTATAATTTTTCACGGTCCTTGAGAAAAAATATTCTTGATTTCTTAGATGGTAGGAGACATTTTTAAAAATTTATAACTTAAGGGCAGAGAAAGAATTTATAATGACAAGTTTCCAAAATATGTGCTCTACAGAAAGGTAGGGAACTAGAGACAGAAGATCCTGTTTTAAAGCTTAGTCAAGCTGAGAGCAATATTATGTTAAATATAATTAAGTTAAAAATGATGTTCTTTGGTCAGAAAAACTGATTTTCATGAGAAAATTAGAACAAACAAAAAGCTTTAACATTATAAGTAACTGAGCAAAAATTATTTCCCTGAACGATGATGTATCATAAATAAAAAGCAAAAACTGACGTTTTATAAAAATTATTGGGGGTGTTGTTTGCTTTTTGGTACAACACAGTGTTGAGACTAAAATTCAAGGCATTTTGAGTATTGCTGAAATGACAACTTACAGAACAAAAAACTAGTTTGCAGGGCTACTGAGATAATACATGGATTAAGGAGCTTGCTTTGAATGTGGCCAAGCCTGGTTTGATCCTTAGTATTACTTATGTTTCCCTGAACACTGTCAGTAATTACACTAAGCACAGAGCCAAGAGTCACCCCTGAGCACTGCCAGGTTTGGCCCTCAAAATCAAAAACCAAAAAAAATTAATAACAAAAAACTAGTATTTAGCATTGACTTTTGATTTGCCTCCAAGATACGAGCCTCATTTAAAAAAAGCCTCATTTAGTTCCAGAGAATACAAAAGTATTCTCTGGAACTAAAGTGATGGTACAATAGGCAGGGTGCCTGCCTTGCACATGCCAACTTGCTTCGATTGCCAGCATTCCCAAGCCTTACCCTGAGTGATTTCTGAACTCAGAGTCTGAGTAAGCCTTAGGCACTTCCATTGTGCCCCTCTCTCCCGCCCCCTGCAAAAAATCATTATCCAATAAAAGAAAAATATAAGCTAAAAAGATAGTACCAGGATTAAGGTACGTGCATGTATGTGGACACCGATGTCCCTGAGCATCACTGGGAGTAGCCCTGGAGTCCTTTGAGCACCACCAGATTGGCCCAGGTAATCTTTGACACTACAGAGCCTGGGCAGCACCATATCTTAAGACCCTCACATTGAACCAAAAATCACCAGGATATATATGAAATAAAGTAAGCTGCCATATTAGCGAAACTTTTCCTGGGAATCAAGAAAATTTCAAAAACTAGTATTGATAATATACCCACGTAGAGAAAACACAAATATCCTAACAATCTCCTTTGTCCATGGCCAACGAGAGTTGATGAGAAAAAGAATCCACTTAAAACACAGGCCACACCAAAGTCCTTGTTTGATGAAGATGTGCACTCTTTGATATATAGCTGTTTCACAAAGAGTATAAGTTCTTAGGAATCAAAGAAAGAAGTTTCTTTTTTGCCCAAGTCCATAAGGCTACATATGATAAATTATTTATTTCCCCAGAGAAACTTGTTTACACTTGTATTTTATTAATAGTTTCAGATGAGAGAGTAAAAACAATCCTCTTAACATAATTGTTTCCCTTTTCTCCACTTAGTTATCTGCTTGCATGAATAAATAAAATACCAAAATATAGCCAAGTGAGGCCTAATAGAAAGAGGAAAAGTTACTGAAGTAAGAAAGTCCTAGACATTTACTTTCCCAGAGCGCTTGATGTGACAGTACTAGCCTGAAAATGTTTCTTTCTCTGAAATTCTCACATATTTTGCTCCCCGAGGACCCAAGGTGATTGATTGGGCATTTGGCACATCAATGAATGGGAAAGTAGGAGGTGCTGTTAAGAAGATGTGCCCTCAAAGTGCTCCAGTATCTAAATGTTCATTAGAATCTTCATTCGTAAACTATAACTCCCACAGCAGAAATTACTGTCCATCTGTTGGGCTTAATGAACTACCAATAAAAACTATTTTGATCTTAATTGGACCTCAATGTGAATGTTGCTTAGGAATAAACAAATTGCAAGTTTCTCTAAATGCCAATTTTCTCCATTGTTGCCTTTTCAGTGACTTTTCATTAAACTTTGGATACTTCCTGAATTTTCAGATTCCCTCCTTTCTCCTTTCTGCTGCTTCTACTGGTATTGCCTGTATCTTCTTGGTATTTTGCCATATTTTTACTGGTAAAATCAGAGATACTCTGAAATGTACTGATCAAGTCAAATAAAATTTCTTAAAGGTTTTCACTAGCCCCAATTAATTTTTTTAAGAAAGCCTTATGATGGAGATGCAGCTCGGGGTAAAAGCACTTGCCTTGCATGTATGAAGCCCTGAGTTTGATCCATAGTGCTGGAAAATATTCATTAAATAAATCTTTCTCTTTGTCCCTCACAAGAATATTACAGAAAAGGAAGACATTTCATGTTTCCTTTAAAAGTGGGATCTGAGAAAATAAGTTGAAGCCAAATTAGTTATTAATGTTCAATATATTTCATTATAATCTCCCATGCTTTGAGGGAAACCAACAGTCTTATCTGCTCACTCAATTTGTCAAATTTTCATGAAGCTTCTGTAAATAAAATATAATGTTAAACACTGTGGGAGAGTTAGAAAACAGTGGTATGCATTTCTGTCCTAATTGTAGAAATAAGACATGTGTACAAAATCTTTTATTCCAATATTAACCATACCAAGGGAAGCATATAAAGCCCCGGGTATGGTTCAAAAAAGGCAAAATAGGCTGTCATTTACATTGACAAAAAATGAAAAACAGAAAAAATACAGCCTGTTGCTAAAGTCTATGTTAAAATAAAGATCTCCAAATTGATTTCCTTGAGCAGAAAACACTAGTGAAAAATAGGAAGTGTACATTGTTAATAATCAACTTATGAGTAGAGAGAACAATGTCTAGAGAACTTGGAATCAGTGTCAAGCAAATTTTTCTATGACTAAAGTACAAAGGAAAGGTCAGAACATAGAAAAGCTTTAGAATACAATTAGAGGATCATTGTGGTAAATTGAGGGCAGAACTTGACAGGAAGGGTTGAACTGTCAAGTAGGACTCATAAGGATGAGCATGCTACTCAGAATTCAACCATGTTACTGATTTCATAAGACAGGAGATCATGAGAAAGGGGGAGGATAAAGAGGTCTGGGCTAGTTAATGTCACCCAGGTCTTTTGTGCTGCACGAGTACTTGCTGTGATTTGACTTATTTAAGATGTAAGTGTCATGTACAGAAACATTACTTAAATAAAGAAATTTCTTTATAAAAGAATTTCTTTTCAGATGCGTATTGGGTGAATATTCTTTCCCATTCTGTGGACTGCTTTTGTATCTTTGTCACTGTTTCTTTTGAGGTGCAGAAGCTTTTTAGTTTCATGTAGTCCCATATGTTTATCTTTTCTTCAGTTGCTTTGTTAGTGATGTTTCACCTTTGAAGATGCCTTTAGCTTCAATGCCGTGGAGGGTTTTTCCTATATTTTCTTCAATGTACTTTATGGATTCAAGTCTGATATTGAGATCTTTAATCCATTTTGATCTGATTTTTGTGCATGGTGTTAGACACAGGTCCAAATTCATTTTTTTTACATGTCGCTGCCCAATTTTCCCAACACCACTTGTTGAAGAGGCTTTCCTTACTCCATTTTAGACTCATTGCACCTTTATCAAAGGTGACAAAGATACAAAAAGCAGTCCACAGAATGGGAAAGAATATTCACCCAATACCCATCTGATAAGGGGTTAATATCCAGGATATATCAGGCACTGGTAGAACTTTACAAGAAAAAACAAACAACCCCATCAAAAAATGGGGAGAAGAAATAAACAGAAACTTCAGCAAGGAAGAAATTCAAATGGCCAGAAAACATATGAAAAAATGCTCATCATCACAAATCATCAGAGAGATGCAAATCAAAACAACAATGAGATACCACTTTACACCACAGAGACTGGCACATATTCAAAAGAGCAAGAACAACAAGTGCTGGCGTGGATGTGGGGGAAAGGGGACACTCATCCATTGTTGGTGGGAATGCCGGCTGGTACAGCTTTTCTGGAAAACAACATGGACTTTCCTCCAAAGACTAGAAATTGAACTCCCATTTGACCCAGCCATACCACTCCTGGGAATCTACTCTGGGAAACCAAAAATACGCAGCGGAAACACCATCCCTACTTTTATGTTCATAGCAGCATTATTCACAATAGCCAGAATCTGGAAGCAACCAGAGTGCCCGAAAATCGATGACTGGATAAAGAAGCTTTGGTACATCTACACAATGGAATTGTGTTAGGAAAAATGAAGTTATAAAATTTGCCTATAAATGGATGGACATGGAGAAGATTATGTTGAGCGAAATTAGCCAGAAGGAAAGAGACAGATACAGAATGACTGCATTTATCTGCATAACATAAATATATATGTACATATTATGATACAAATATCCAAGGTCAAGTGAAACATATATCAGGAGGTCTTGTCAAAGGTGGAAATTATCACAAACGTGTGGGAGTCAGAGGTTAGGTAAGACAGAAAATGGAACAGTGTGCTAACTATTGTCGAGGGTACTAATGCCAACCTAGATCTGAGCATTAAATAAAGGCAAAAGGATACACATGACAACCTTTTAATGTATGTTCTGTAATCCATAGTCTGGAAGGAAAAGAGAAAGAGAGAGAAAGGGAAAGAAATAAAGAACCTGCCATGGAGGTGGGCTGGGGAAGGGGAGGGAACCGGGACGTTGGTGGTGGGAGATGGGCACTGGTGGAGGGACGGGTGCTGGAACACTGTATGACCAAAACCCAAATATGAACTTTTTAATTGTATATCTTTTTATTTGTATATCTCACGGTGGTATAATAAAATACTTAAAAAGGGGGATATAAAGAATTTCTTTTGGGACTGGAATGAAAATACAGAGTGGAGGATGTTTGCCTTTTGTGCAACTGACTCGGGTTCATCCTCAGCATCACATATGGTCCTCTGAACACTGTGATTCCTGAGTACACAGGCAGGAATAACTGGCTCTGAGCATCACCAGATTTGACTGCTCCCCCTCCCCTGGGCAAAAAAGAGGAACTTCTTCAGGAAGCTGTTTTATAGTCAGGCAGCTATCTATATTAAATAATTTCAATTTTGCTATTTCTCCATGAATTAACATATTTCCATGTTTAATATAATCAATCCTACATAGATATATGTACCTAACGCACTCCATGCATGCAGAAGAATTCTCAAGTTCATAAATACCATCATTGTGCTTGCCAGAAGTCCTGTCTTTGGAACTTTTGCAAAGGGATTTTAATTCTCTTTCCTCGCAGTGATCTCCCAATGGGAGAATATGACTTATGCCAGACATTTTTCTTTGTAGTCCACTATGACATCATTCAAAACCTCCTTGGTATCTATTTTCTTGGCATATTTCAGCTAGTTGCTTACAGTATTTTATAATGAATGAACTCATTAACATACTGATAACCACCATGGTCTAAGTCCACATGCTGGAGAGCAGGAATTGCCCCCTATCAGTAATGTATTTAAAGCTTTTTGCCCCCCATAAATGCACTTTCCCAGTCTAGCCTTTAAATACATTTAGTCTTTATAAATATAAGATTCGGTAATTACTGGAATATCCAATCATTTTTCGTTGTTGGGGAAGACGGTGGATAACAAGACTTCTACCCTCTTTCAACGATTACAGTGCTCGAATATGAAAGTCATCAAATATTCCATTACTGAGCCTTATTAGACTCTCTCCAGTGAACGCTGGAAAAAGAGCTCCCTCTAGCGTTACTGTGTAAACAAATCTGTTTCATTATGATCTCTCAGCACTAAGACTATTTTAAAAGGACACAAAACTATCTCCAACAAATTCTCCAATGAACATCTAGAGCGGTGAGGTCATTATCAAACTCTCACATATGTTTCCCTAAGCATGTTTGGGTGTGGTCCTCAAACAAAAAATAAATAAATAAATAAGTAAAATTTAAAATTCCACTGCCTGAAAACTTCCATATCCACCTTCCTAGTTAATTTTCTCACCATAGTTACACTATTTAACTTAGAATATATTTCCCTTTTATTTTACTGTCTCTCTTCACACTAGAACATAGCCTCAAAGGGTCAGGAATGTATATTGGGATGGAGCAATAGTACAGCATATAGGGCCTTGCACACAGCTGAACCAGGTTCGTTCCCAAGCACCCCACATGGTCCTCTGAGCAATGTCAGGAGTAAGTAGTTCTGAGTGCAGAACCAGGAATATCCCTGAGCATCACCAGGTGTGACCCAAAAAAGCAAAGGGGAAAAGGGGTGAGGTTATGTCGGTTTGCTCACTGCGGAATTTCCAATGCCTCAGGCAGTACCTAGAAACTGGTAAGATTGTGGATCACTACTATGTGCCAGACTCTACTACAATCCTGAGTGCTAAATCCTTACTCAATGTCTTCATGTTCTTATGGTCCCTTTAAATTTTATTGTAACTAAGACAATGGTGGGGAAAAGAAGACACTCTAGTGAAAGATGTGGTGTTGGAACATTGTATGCATGAAAACTGGTATCAACAGTATTGTAAAGTGCCTAAAATTAAAAATTAATACAACTTTAAAAGGAGCAGTGACATAACTCAGCAGTAGAGCACTTGCTTTGTGTGTATGAGTGCCTGGTTTCAATTTCCAGAATAGCGCAGAAGTAATAAATAATAATAATAATAATAATAATAATAATAATAATAATAATAATTAGCATAATAAAAGACTCAAATCAAGAAAAATCTTGAATTCAATACAACTCTAATTTGATGCAAAATTCTCTTTTGACTCAACTCCATTAAATCAGAATTAAATATTTTAGCCTCTAAGGCTGCTTTTGGATATCTGACTCACAAAATAAAGGTATTTTTAAGTTACAAGAACAGAGTGTTTAGACAAGAGTTAAGACATTTGCCTTGGATGAAGCTGATCCTGCTTAAATCCTGGACGCAACGTATGGTCCCTGTGCACAGTCAGGAATGATTCCTGAACACAGAACCAGAAATAAGTCCTGAGTACCAGTGGGTATCAACACAAAAACAAAGAGTCAGGGAGGGAGATAGAGAAAGAGACAACAGGAGAGAATAAATATTTAAATCAAAAAATTTTAAAGTTATTAGAATGACTTTAAGGAATGAAATTATTCACTTAGTTACCAACCATTACTTTAATTGGTAAACTCTGCTATAATCTGTAGTATTAATATGGATTTTGACTATATTAAACTAGCATTACAAAAGCTACCTAAATATAGAAGTCAATGATGACGCTTCTAGTTCTTTTACTATCTCTGAAGTGTCTTTTTATTTTATTTTATTTTATTTCATTTTATTTTACTATACCACCGTGATGAGAGTCTTCTACTGAGAGTATACCACCTACAAGGCAGAACCTGGCAAGCTACCCTTTGTTTTATTTGTTATGCCAAAAACTAGTAACAATTATGGCCCTCAATTACATGACCTGAAGAATGGTTTGAGGCTCTTCCTGTCCCTGGAGCAAGCAGATGCCCTTGGGCTACACTTGCTTGTGACAGGACTTATGGAGATGTTACTGGTGCTGCTCCAGCAAATTGATGAACAATGGGAAGACAGTGATACAGTGATATATACCACTGTGAGATATACAATTATGAAGATGTTCATGACGGTGTTTCAGTCATACAGTGTTCCAGCATCTGTCCCTTCACGAGTGAACATTTCCCACCACTAATGTTCCCAGATTCCCTCCCCCCACCCCCTGAAGTGTTTTTTTCAAAGCTCAGTAAACAAGAAAACCATTTTTCTACTTGCTGGAAATATATAACTATTGACCCAAAATCAAGAGCTATTTGAAAACTGGACTAAACCTACTGTTTAAAAACAATGCTTTTATTTAGCAAAGTTTTGGCCATCTAACATAATATTCGTGTTGGTAAATTATTTGCTTCCATTAGATATACTATTTTACTACAATATACATCAGTTATTGAGCATCATTTTAATTACATTATGTTTCACTTATCTCCATTTTTACCATCCAGTCAGTTTAACAAAAAAGCTTTAAAAAAAGACACAGAACAGCATCATTGCAAAGTAATTCAGAGACTAAAATTCACTTAAAGTCAGCTACTAGCTAGTAAACATATGCCTAATTAAATGTTTTATGTATAATAAATATACATTGTTTCATATGTATCAGAAAATATGAAGTTTAAATTTAAATACAAAAATTCAAAAACTACCACTCTTATAATATTTATTTTACACATATATTTATTCCACATTGTTTACTTGCATCGGCAATTTTCATTGTTTTGAATAATATATCTTCAGGACAAGGCTAAGAACAGAATTGATAAAATTGAGGCTGGAGTAAGAGTACAGCAGGTAAGGCATTTGCCTTGCACCATTCCATATGGTCCCCCAAGAACCACCAGGAGTAATTCCCAAGTGTAGTGTCAGGAGCAACCCCTTAGCATAGCCAGTTGAAAAAAAAAAGAATTGATAATATTTACTTAACAAAGTTTTTAAGATATCTTGTCATCACTACATACTTGTGAAAATTTCTACCATAATTATAATTCTTCATACTCAAACTCCAAAATTTGTCTGCATTTTATAGTCATTTCAAAACTATACAACAAATTCATATCTTTATGAATTATAATTTTCCTGTTTATTAGATTATAGCAATGGAAGCGCCATAAAATACAGGGTAGTACAGGAATTAAGACACTGTCTTACATGTAGCCGACCCTGACTCACTCCCCAGTACCACGTATGGATTCCTGAGCACCACCAGGAGTGATCTGTAAATAAAGAGCCAGGAGAAAGGCCATATGCCTGTTGGACATGGCCTAAAAAGAAAAAAATATATACATATATGTATATATATATGTGTGTATATATATATATATGTGTGTGTGCGTATAAACAGATAGAGAGAGATAATAGATGATAGATAGAGAGAGAGAGAGAGAGAGAGGGAGGTAGGTAGGTAGGTAGGTAGGTAGGTAGGTAGGTAGGTAGGTAGGTAGGTAAAGATAGCGAGAAATAAAAAACACTACACAAAAAACAGTATATAGCATGTGTAAACAGATATTTTAAATAATAAGCTAGATTTTAAAGAATTGTTCCAGTCCTAGAGGAAAGGTTTGGGCTATGAAGACCAATCTTAACCTCTTCCTTCTATGTATATTTTGGTCGGTTTGGGTGGGAAGGGGAACTACTTTGATGTGCACTTCCTTGTAAAACAACCTCTGTCCCTGCAGACAAACACCATATGTCTATTCTCTCTTTCCATCAATTGAAAACTAATATTTTAACACTATGCTCTGTCTAACTTTGAATGGTCATCATTTTTTCTTGCGCACACGTCACAAGAAAACTATGTCTTCAAATGTGGAAGCAAAACTGAGCTAATCCTCATAGCTCAACTTACATCCCCATTTATTTGAGTATTGCAGAAACAAGAATACCAAGCTGCAAATTCCTAAAATGCAGTTGCTTTCTTGATACTTGATTAATAAATTATAATTAGAAAAATAAGTATCATATATTTGCATCTTAATGAGAATATTGGAAAGAAGCAAATCAAAGTGATGATTTCTCCTTTTTAAAGATGTTCTATAGAATTTAGTGTTTACATCTTGATTACAAAGCCTCTTCACAATTCACAAGATCTTCCTCAGCTCTGCCTCCCATTTAAATCTGATTAATCTAGATGACCTTGTTCTAACAGCAGGTGGTTTACTGTGATTTATTTTTGGAAACTGAATAAAACTTAAATTTTAACTTTAAAATTCATAAGAAAGTAAAATGTAACTTTTGCAGAAGCAAATATTTAAGAATTTTTTGTCAAAATTGAATAGAGTATATTTTATGGCTATAAATATTACATTGATGTCTTTTTTATACTGAAATCAAATTTTGTGACTACATACTTCTCATAAAAAGACTTAAAATTAAGTTCATCTAATTAATACTAAAATTTGAAAATGTATATGGGGTAATAATTTTGAATTATTTTAAAACAGCTAATAGATGTCTGCTTATAGTTCATCTATATATACATATAAATGTATACTAAAAGTTGTATATTTTACTTTAAAAACTATAGATTAATGTAATATATTTCTACTAGGAAAAATTATCAAAGAAGTTGTTATAAACACATATTTATATATTTTTCATATTATATTTAGACATTTATACATATAAACATATGTATTGACATTTAGAAACAAGATTCATAGGAAATGATAATTCTAATGTCCTCCCTTTTGGGAATTTTATAATTATTCCCACTTTATCCCTGTAAAATAGGCATTACACATATCCTACTAAAATTAACTATCGAAACAAACATACCAAAAAATCACTTAGCTTGGTTTATTGAGCAAAATCACCTTAAAACATAGAAAGACTTTCCAAAAACTAAGCCAGAATTTAAACTATCCTTAAAATTTTATAAAAACAGAAAGAAAATTAAACAGTATATATAATACAGGTCCTTCACATTCATATGTAATTATATATATCGCAATATAAACCTACACATAAATGTACTGTGATTTTCCATATGTGAACTATTAAAATGTCAAAAACATACAATGGAGAAAGAAAAGTCATTTTAATAAATAGGTATTGGGAGGAAAACTGAACAGCAACAGGCAAAACAACAAAATCACCCCTACATCACACACAAAAATTAACTCCAGATGAGTAAAAGTCCTGAATATATCATCTGAAACTATAAAATGATTCAGAAGAAAATATAGGTGATTCACTTCAAAACTAAAGAGATACCTATGAATATTCTACTATAATTGGAAAGTGCACAAAAGCATGATACTTAAGGTCTAGTCTTTTTTAACAACTATTAATAGCATATTATACTATTATTACTATACTTAAAATGATATACTATCCATTTCCAGAATGTATGCATTCTATAACTGACCCAATTGACCCAACATCCCGATTTCTCCTATTTCTTCCAGTCACTAGACACCAATATTCTATTCTATGACTCGGCTATTTTTTAATATTTTATTATACCATCATTAGATATACAATTACAAGATATTCATGTTTGAGTTTTGATTCTACAGTGTTTCAACACCCATCCCTCCACCCATGCTCATCTCCTGTCACCAATGTCCCCACCTCCCTCCCCCCCCTTCCCCCAGCCTGCCTCCATGGCAGGTTCTTTATCTCCTTTCTCTCTTTCTCTCTCTCCTCTCTCCTTCTCACTTCCCTTTCTTAAATATCTAGATTTTAATAAATTCTATAACATGATTGGTTTCACTACTTTGGTGTACCGTGCAGCTGCAAGAGGCCGTGCGACTCAGGGAGAGTTGGGTGGCAGCTCTCCCCCTACGTCTGAGTCTCTGCATCATGGCCGAGAGCCCTGAGGCAGTTCGTGTGGTGGGCCACCAGGCCTCTGGGAGGTCAAAGAGGGGAATGGGGTTCCCAGCTCCACCTCCAGGAACACCCGGTGACTTCTACCTCCGAGAGCTGCCTACCTGGGCTTGAACTCAGCTGCTCTGAGCTGGTCTTGAAATCAGCATCTCTCTTGCTTGGGTTCTGATGCTGTGGGGTCTGGACCGCAAAAATGGCAGCTATTATGGTGAGCAAGTTTCATTCTGTGTGTTTGGGTGTCACCCCTGGGACTACTCAGCCATGTGGTGCTCTACGTGTGGTGCTCTACATGTGGTGCTCTACCTGCTGTGCTGTAGCTCCAGCCCCTCACCTTGCATTTTACTGAGGACTAATAGCAGTCATGCTCTGGGTTATTTCAGCCTCTGCTCTCATGTCAGGCAAACTGATTACACACAGTGCTGTTTCTCTGGCCCCTCACCCAATATATTTTTAATTTTTTTATTATACCACCATGAGAACAACATTACAAAATTGGGTCTAGGTCATATATTGTTCCAGCACCCATCCCTTCACCAGTGCTCCATTCCCAACACCAATGTCCCCAAATTCCATCTCTCCCAGCTCTATAGCAGGCATTTTTTCCTTTCCTCCATTTCTCTCTCTCTCTCTCTCTCTCTCTCATTTTTTTAAAAATTTTTATTATACCATGTGAGATAGAATTACAAGGTTGTTCATAATTGGGTCTCTACAATACAGTGTTCCAGAACCCATCTGTCTACCAGTGCCAATTCCCACCACCCAATTCCCAAACACTCACCCAAACCCTGCCTGCCCCCTATTGCAGGCGCACTTTACTTCTCTATCTCTTTGTATGTGTCCCTGTATTTCTCAGTCTCTCTTCTATTACACTTTATGACTTGTCCTATGGATACTAATAATGTATGATGTCAATATCTGATTATTTAATAGTGAGTTCTAGTGTGACATCATAATTCCTCATTCCCCATAACCTCTCCAGTTTGATGCAAATAGAGTGATCATTGAAGTGTACAAATGAGAAAGATCCTGAAAGGACCTGGTGCTAAAATACATTGAGTCTAAGATTAAACCACTGCGGCAGAGCCGCCGGGCGCCTGCGCAACCGTGGATCTTATGTACCTGTCTTGGGCGGTTGGCTGTGGTGGCTGGAGCTCAGGGTCACACCCACTGAGCCCGGAGGCTGGAGACTGGGTGGAGGCCCCCTAATCCTTGCTCCGAGTCCAGCAGGCACAGCTGCCTGCATGCTGAGCAGGCCCTAGGAGATATGTAGGACACGACCAGGCAGTGGCCGAGCCTTTTGCTTTTCCCCCAGGGACTCCATAGGGCTGCTCACCATGAGGCTGAGCTGCACTGCCGTGGATCTGGAGTCTGTCTTGTGGCAGTTGGCTGTGGAGGAGCTCAGGGTCACACCCACTGAGCCTGGAGGCTGGAGAATGTCACCCCACATTTTAATGTGGAAAAAATTTCTTGTAATTTAAGTCATATAATTACAGTGTGACTGCATGGAAGAGCCTGGCAAGCTACCCGTGTCGTATTTGATATGCCAAATACCAGTAACAATTATATATCTCATTCCCATGACTGGTGGAATGGTTTGAGGCTCTTTATTTTCCTGGAGCAAGCACATGACCTTGGGCTCTACTAGCATGAGACAAGACATATGGAGATGTTACTGGTGCCCGCTCGAGCAAATCGATGATGAACGGGAAGACAGTGATACAGTGATACAGAAGTTTCATTCGGCTGCTTCTGAGGCCCTACAGAGGTGATGAGCCCACTCCCAAAACCCATCTCGCATTCTGGGAGCCTCATGGTCAGCTGAGCTAGGGAGAGCTCAGCTTTCCCCCCCATGCGCCTGAGTCTCTGCATCATGGCTGAGAGTCCCCTATTCTATGACACAGCTTTTAAAATTCCATAGTGTTATCATATAGTATTTGTATTTTCCTATCTGATTTTTTTTCCAATCAGATTTTAACCTCAAGTTTTCTTTTTTTTCATGGCTCAATGATATCTCATTATTCGGACCAGAGTGATAGTACAGAAGATATGTAGTTTTCCTTGCACAAAGCCCATCCAGGTTCAATTTCTAGCACACCATATGGTCCCCCCAAGCCCTGCTAGGAGTGATCCCTGAGCACAGTCAGGAGTAAGCCATGAACAGCCCCAGGTATGGTCACAAAACAAAGCAAAAATAATGGTAATATCCCATTGTGTGTATGACAGTGTATATATGTACTATTTTTTTTTAACCACATCATCAGATGACAGACTTTGGGTTTGGTTCCATGTCTTGTTTATTATGAAGAATATCACAATGAACATGTGGTTGCAAATATATCTTTAAGGGTCTATTTTCATATTATTTGGATTTGTATCCAGAGTTAAACTGTCAGATCATATGATAGCTCTAATTTTAATTTTTTGAGAAACTCCCATGGTGTCCCAATGCTAAGTTAATAATGACTAATAATGACTGTGGAATTTACAGTCCACAGCAGCATACCTGGATGCTTCATTTTGGATATCCTTACAAATACCTCCTATAGCTTGTCTTTTTTATAATGAGCATTATAAGATTGGGATTTGGGTTTGCATTTCTCTAGCAATTTGTATGTCTTCTTTGGAAAAAAAATAACCATTTGGTTTTCTAACCTTATGATCTATTTGTTTCGGTTTGGGGGCTGCACCCTGACTGCTCAAGGCTTCCTCCTTGCTCTATGCTCAGCAAACCTGGCATAGAAATTATACGTGGCATGCAATATGGGCCTCTTTAATTTTTTAATTGAATTATTTTTGACTTTTTATGTTGTATTTAATGTGATCTTTATTGATCTTGGATGTCAAGTCATACCAGGGAGATTATTTGCAAATAATTTCTCCTATTCCTTAAGTTTCTTTCCCTATTTTATTGATTTCTTTTGGTAGACTATTTTCCTTTTGCTCTAGAGAAGTTTAGTTTTAGATAGAAAAACCAATAAACTTTTGTTTTTGTTGTTTGGGTTTTGGGCATCAAATCCAGACTTTATCAAGATGAAAAAGGGCATTGCCATTTTCGCTGTCTGGACGCTGCAGCACATCAGAGCCTGCCCAGTAGGGACACTGACCTCAAGACCAGATTAACAGAGCAAGACGAGTTCAAGCCCAGGTTGGCAGCTTCCAGAGGCGGGAATCACCGGAAATTCATCAGATGGAGCTGGGGTCATCCCTTCTCCTCTACATTTTGTCTGAGCCGGTAGCCCCGCCCAGGAGCTGCTTTGGGATGACCAGCCATAGCATGCAGAGCCTCAGACACAGCTGGGGAAACTAGAACTCACCTCTCCCCTAGCTCAGCTGACCATGGGACCCCCAAGAGGACAGATTGCTTTGGGGTGTTGGCCCATCACCTCTGGGGGGTCCTGGAAGCAATGGACGAGACTCGCCCACCAAATTAGCCGCCATTTTTGTTGTCCGGATGCTGACCATGAGGCCACCAAGTCGCACGGCTGCTTGCAGCCACGCAGTCCATCAAACTAGTGGAAACAGTTATGTCCTTGAATGTACTGCATTCAAAGATGTGTAGGAAAGGTAGGCGGGAGGGAGAGATAGAGAGGAGAGAAAAGATATATAGAACCCACCAAGTAGTTGGGGTGTGGAGAGGGGAGGGAGGTGGGGACATTGGTGATGTGAGATGGGTTTGGGTGGCGGGATGCATGTCAGAACACTGTAGAACCAAAACTCAAGCATGAGCATCTTGTAATTGTATGTCTAAAGGTGGTGTAATAAAATTTTAAAAATAAATAAAAATAAATAAATAAAATTTTTAAAAGGGCATTGCAAGTAAATAGTATCTTAGTCAATTTTAAATACTATAACAGAATACTATAATCAGGGTAGCTAAGCTACTAGACAGAAATTTATTTCTTTTTTTTTTTTTTAAATATGGAACGCTTCACGAATTTGCGTGTCATCCTTGCGCAGGGGTCATGCTAATCCTCCCTGTATCATTCCACAGAAATTTATTTCTTAGGGTTGCTTCCATAATAGAACACAGATGTCAGTCCCTGATAATGCTTTTTTGGGGGTCACACTCAGCAATTTTCATGGGTTACTTCTGGCTCTTCGCTCAGGGGACCATATGGAATGCCAGCAATCGAACCTGGGTTTGTGTGTAAAGCAAATGCCCTACCCGCTGTGCTATGGCTCTGGCCCCTTAATAATGCCCTCTTATAGAGAATTCCTCACAAATGGAAGTGGGCTCTGGGCAACATGAATAAAAATAATCAATTACTGGGCCAGAGTGATAGTCCATTGAGTATGGCGTTTGCCTTGCATGCGGCTGACCCAGGTTTGATCCCCAGCATCCCATATGGTTCCCTGAGCACCGCCAGGAGTAATTCCTAAGTGCAGAGCCAGGAGAAACCCCTGAGTATTGCCAGGTATGACCCAAAAAGAAAAAAAAATAATTACAATTATCTTTAAAGGAAGACCTTGCCTTTCACAGTCAGAAAAACAGCACCAAGTTAATTATCTCTCCATTCTGAATTTCATTTCAGTTTATCTTACTGATTTTTAACTGATCATTTCTCAATCCTATTATTCCTCTCAGTTTTGTTTTGTCAGTTTTTAGGTTTTCTTTCTTTTTTTGCTGATAATTACCCTTCCTTATTTCCAGTTGTACAAAGGTAATGTGATCATCAATGCTCACTCTCAGATGCATTCTCTTCCAAGAGACTTCCTTATTTCTAAACCTTGGTGGGAAGGAGAGAGAAATTCCAATTTATAAAACTTCCATGCTCCCCAATCTATATTTTAATTATTTGTATCTATTTTTACAATATAATACATCAAATATTATTTATTTTCAAATATGAAGCTAAATAAATGCTGAACTTGTGGTACAAATGTAGCTTTTAGAAGCAGATCTAAAACACAAGGATTCAGAAGAAGAAACTGGTTACAATACTTCAATGAAAAAAAAGTAAAATACGGCAATATCAAATAATGGAATAGATCAGTAAGAAATCTCTATCTCTCACATAAAACTAAGAATTCATCTCTCTTTATGATAAGGCACTAGCAGCCAAAAACAGCTCCTCCCATTATTTATAATGGGATATTGTGATGCATTAACAAGGAATTAACAGCTATCACCAGAAACACCCACCAAAACTGTGTGGGAAGGCCCCTGTAGGGGATCAAAGAGGAGGAGGTAACATCCCAAAATATATCCTGACAGTCTCAAAAAAAAACCTGAGCGGTGTCTACCTTGACAGAACTATGCATGGCCACCACCAGGAAAAGATGAAATATGGGCACAATCAAACTGATGTGCCAACTCTGATGACCAGCGCCACTTAACCATAGTCCCTAAACACAAAGCAAAGCGGTCTCCCTTCCCCTCGGGTTCCCTTTCCCTGTTACACTGCTCAAGCACCCTTTCCCAAGAAAGTATCTTGCTTTGTCACTATCTGAGTCTCTGTGGATAAAATTTCTGAGTGTTAAACAAGCTCTGGGCTCTGGGGAGGGATCCTCCTCTAACACTGATACATCACCTAAACAAAATACTCATTTCCAAAAACACTCAGGATAACCTTTAAAAGGTTAAACTTGCTAGCAGCATTAAAATATCATTTTATTTGCAAAAATATGACATTTTAAATGTCTATTATATAAAGAAAGGTGAACATGTATATAAATACAAAGGATAAAATTATGTCATCAAATTCCTACTCATTTGAAAACATTCTATTTGTTCTGTGATATACCAATAAGCAGAGAAAGAAAGAGAGAAAGAAAGCTAGTTTAATCTACAAATGTTGATTGAAGAGTCTGAAAAAAGTTCTATTAAAGAAGGTCAAGAGAATGGATATTATGATATTATTCAGCATGAAGATTAAAGGTTGATTTGAGACAACTTAATAACAATCTATAAATACATGAAGGGCTCTCACACAGGAAATAATCATCAGCTTCTTTTCAACTTCAATCTGGGACCAGAATAAGAGAAAAATTATGTTAGATAAAAGGAACAATTCTTGATAGCAGGAATGATTTAATACTAAAATGGGTAGTATAAGGAAAGCTGTGAACACTTGTTCCCTGGGAGAGATCTTTAAATGTGACTCAAAACTCATAACTTGCCTGTAGATAAAGAAATGCATTAGATAATCATCCAAAGTCTCTTTCAATATCTAGAGTCAAACATCTAAAATTCATTTCACTTTTAGAAAATCTTGCTTCTTTTTGGATTCTCTGTTTCCTAAGAAAAACTATGGTTAAAGAATAATTTTAGGATGTGGTTATATTCCAATTTTCTCCCACATCCATCTTAAAGTTCTTCTATTTCAGTGATTACTTCCTGGCATAAAGCTGAGTGTTAAACATAGGGAGAAGGTGAGCAAGAAAATATGAAATATACATACATATTTTGAAATATAGCTATTATCTTGATAAAATTTTTTAATTTTAACTTTATATAGTCTTATCTTCTTCATACCCAATAGGGTTTCAGGGGCCGGAGCGATAGCCCAGTGTGTGGGGCATTTTCCTTGCATGTGGCCGGCCCATGCCTGCCCGGGTTTGATCCCCGGCATCCCATATAGTCCCCAGAGCACCGCCAGGAGTAATTCCTGAGTGCAGAGCCAGGAGAAACCCCTGATCATTGCTGGGTGTAACCCAAAAAATGAAAAAAAAAAAAGGGTTTCAAAAACACACAACTTCCCAGGTCCTTAGTTCCATGCCTCCTACTCCATCACTGTATCACTGTCTTCCCGTTCATCATCGATTTGCTCGAGCGGGCCCCAGTAACATCTCCATATGTCCTGTCTCATGCTAGTAGAGCCCAAGGGCATCTGCTTGCTCCAGGAACATAAAGAGCCTCAATCCATTCCAGAATGAGGTCTATAATTGTTACTGGTATTTGGCATATATATCAAATACAACACGGGTAGCTTGCCAGGCTCTGCCGTGCAGGTAGCATACTCTTGTAGGCATCTCTAAGTCCAGCATTTATTGATGAACAGTGCGGCCGCAAGCGCGAGCCGGGCGCTGATAGGCTGTTCTGCTGGGTGGAGGTCTGACAAGAGAGAAGTCCGGATGTGGAAAATGGAGGCCCTCATGGAGTGGGGGGTCGTCTGGCTTGTTGCGAGGCTCTGCTGGGACGGTGGGCCAGGGCTAGAACCCACCATCCCTCCCGGGCGCCTCGTGAGCGGCTGGTCACAGGGAGAGCCAGTAGCATCTCTGCCCCATGTCTGCGAGTCTCTGGACCGGCATACCTGAGCCGTATTTAAGAAAGACTGCTGCAGGGTGGAACTCGATGAGCCGGGGGCTGATAGGCTGTTCTGCTGGGTGGAGGTCTGACGAGAGACTCCATAGCTGGTTTAAAACAAAGAATCCCTTCTACCTCTGTTCCTGCTTTCTTTTTTTTTTTTTTTTTTTTTGCTTTTTGGGTAACGCCTAGCAATACTCAGGGGTGTTTCCTGGCTCTGCAGTCAGGAATTACTCCTGGCGTTGCTCAGGAGACCATACAGAATGCCAGGGATAGAAGTCAGGCAGGCTGCATCCTAGGTCAGCCATGTGCAAAGCAAACACCCTACCCACTGTGCTGTTGCTCCAGTTCCACTCCTTCTACTTTGTATATAATATTTCCATGTCAATAAAATTAATAAATAGAGGTAAAATATATTGAGATGATCAGAACATAACTAGCCTCAAAGTTAAATATAGTACATAATATAGCCAAATTTCTAGTTGTCTTCACCTCTCTCCAAATTTGCAGAGGCAACTAACAAAAGTACATTAAATGTAACAGAATTTAAAGAAAACTCTTGTCTTAATAACTCACAAAATCTAATATTACTTTCAATAATATAGAAAGTATTCAATCTTACTTTGAATATTGAAATATTTAAAGTATTCAAAATATTGTAATATTCAAAGTATTAATATTCAAAGAGCAGCTAGGCACAGGGAGAGCGGCTGGGCACTGCTCTCCCTGTGCCCAGCCACTCACGAGGCACCCGGGAGGGATGGTGGGTTCTAGCCCTGGCCCACAACCCCAGCAGAGCCTCGCAACAAGCCAGATGACCCCCTACTCTATGAGGGCTGCCATTTTCCACATTCAGACTTCCCTCTTGTCAGAATTCCACCCAGCAGATGAGCCTATTTTAGCCTGGCTTGCGCAGCTGCAAGCGGCCGCACGGTTCATCAATAAATGCTGGATTTAGAGGAGACTACAAGACTATGCCACCCACAGGGCAGAGCCTGGCAAGCCTCCCGTGTCATATTTGATATGCCAAATACCAGGAACAATTATAGACCTCATTCCCATGACCTGATGTAATGGTTTGAGGCTCTTAATGTTCCTGGAACAAGCAGATGCCCTTGGGCTCCACTAGCATGAGATAGGACATATGGAGATATTACTGGTGCCCACTCGAGCAAATTGATGATGAGCGGGAAGACAGAGATATAGTGATACTTTCAATAACTAATTTAAGAGTTGTTCAAATAGGGGCCAGAGAGATAGCAGTGGGTAAGGCCCTTGCCTGCATGCAACCGGGGCCCTATGAAAGCAGGATGAGAATGCTATTTGGGTCTCCCAAAGAGGAATCGAAAGAGCTATGCTTGGAATATCATGCCTCACTCAAGTGAGAGAAGGAATCGGAGTTCCGACCTCCATCACTATTCCAGAATCAGGGACACTGTCTCGTTTGCCAAGGCATCAAAAATCAGATGGGCTGGACATGTAATGCGATTTGAAGATGACAGCTGGACTAGAGCCTTTACCGACTGGATCCCACGGGATGTTAAAGATCACGTGGCCTCCCACCTACAAGATGGTCAGACTTCCTTGTCAAGACCCTGAAGGAACGGTTTGAGGCTCTTCATATTCCTGAATCAACCAGATGCCATTGGGCTGCATTGGCACGTGATAGGGTCCAATGGAAATGTTACTGGCTCCTGCTGGAGCAAATCAATGAATAACGGGATTCAAGTGATCAAGTGAAGTGATGATTATCAATAAAATGTCTCATATAGTTCTCTAGTCTTATACTCTGGTTTTCCTTCAGACCAAAGTGCAACTCTTTCCTGTGTCAATGCTCAGCTTCTATGAATGCAGAGAACTCCAGGATAAACACATTTGAAGAAATCGTATAAAATATTCTCCTGAAAATCATTTGGGGCTTGCTCTTCAAACCTGCATTTTCCAATGAACACAAATCTCTCTTACTTGTCTCTATGTCTCTTTGCTTGCTTTATCCCACTCCAGAGAAACCTGTATTCTCACTTAAACATGAATGTCCTTTCTCTACCCAGCTGTCTTTCTAAGTAAGTTTTGTTCAATAAAAAACATCTTCTTGAGGTATTCTCCCTGGGGGGGGGGGCGGGGGCGGGGCTGGCCAGGCAGATCCCTGGTGTTGTGGTAGAGCCCCAGGCCTCGGCAAAAGGTGAAACTACAACCCCCAGAAGTCCGAGCATAAGCGGAGTAAATGGACATTTTGAACTCTCACACAGGCCTGTCTCTGCCTCAGGTATTCTCCCTGGGAGAGGGGGTATGGCCACATATTAATACAAAAATAAGGAAATTCAAAACAAGGGAAGGTAATATCTTCAAGAAAAAGAAACAGTACTCTAGAGGAATCTATCCCTGAACACCGCAACACCATGGGGAAACAACGCAGATCCCCACTTTGAAGAACGGATGTAGAAATCAACCCTGAAGACACGTAAAAAGAATGCAGATGTGCATAATCTCTTTGACAAGGAATTCAGAGAAGAAACTGTTAGGATGTTTAACGAGCTCAACGAAAAAATGGGACAGATGTCCAATAAAATCTCGAACTTCGTTTATGTTCGAGAACATAAACGAAGCAGTTGAAAGGGCAGTCAATAAATTACAGGAGGAAATGAGAACCATGCAAATAGAAATATCACTTAAAAACTCAGTAGATGAGGGCTGGAGCGATATCCCAGTGGGTAGGGCATTTGCCTTGCACGTGGCTGGCCTATGCCGCCGCCGGGTTTGATCCCCGGCATCCCATATGGTCCCCGAGCACCGCTAGGAGTAATTCCTGAGTGCAGAGCCAGGAGTAAACCCTGAGCATCGCCAGGTGTAACCCAAAAAAAGCACAAAAAAAACTCAGTAGATAAAATGAAAAACAGAATAGGGTCTCTCAACAGTAGGATAACAGCAGTGGAAGAGAGAATCAGTGAGACTGAAGATGAGCTGCAGAAAGCACTCAGGAAACTACATAAGATGGAAAAAAACCAGAAAATGGATCAGCAATGGAACAGAGAACAATGGGATGAATCCAGGCGGAACAATATAAGAATCATCAGAGTCCCAGAGGGACATGAAAGTAACCCCAAGGAAATTAAAATGGTTAAAAGCTTCCTTGCTGAAAAGTTCCCCAAGTTAAAAGACAAAGGTGTCCAGATCCAAGAAGCCTGAAGGGTACCAGCAAGAAGAGATGCCAAAAGAAAGACTCCAAGACACATCCTAGTCAAAATAATGGATGCCATAGACAGAGACATAATTCTTCAGGCAGCAAGATCAAAGAAGGAAATTGTATACAGAGGAGCATCGATTCAACTTTCAGCAGACTTCTCAGAAGAGACTCTCCAAGCCCAAAGGCAGTGGTGGGATATAGTAAAAAAAAACTCAAATGAAATGAATGCCTCAGCAAAAAATTCTTTATCCAGCTAAACTCTCACTCAGATTTGAAGGACAAATATACAGCATCTTGGATAAACAACAGCTTAGGAACTTTGTAAATTCAAAACCAACCTTTAAAGAAGGACTGGAGGGGCTGGAGCGATAGCCCAGAGGGTAGGGCGTTTGTCTTGCACCGGCCGGCCCATGCCGCCCAGGTTCAATCTCCGGCATCCCATATAGTCCCCGAGCACTGCCAGGAGTAATTCCTGAGTGCAGAGCCAGGAGAAACCCCTGAGCATTGTCGGGTGTGACCCAAAAAGCAAAATAATAATAATAATAATAATAATAATAATAATAATAATAAAAAATATAAAGAAGGACTGGAAGAGCTACTCTAAGACGAGACAAAACCTAAAGAACAACCAACCTATATAGAAATATGGCATAAAATCCCATGACAATAATCTCTCTCAATGTCAATGGTCTAAACGCACCAGTTAAGAGACACAGAGTGGCAAAATGGATCAAAAAATTGAATCTGACATTCTACTGCCTTCAAGAAACACATTTGAACAATCGGAGCAAAGACAGGCTCAAAATAAAAGGCTGGAAAACAATCCTTCACTCATACAACCCCTCCAAAAAGGCCGGGGTGGCCATATTGGTATCCCACAACATAGACTTCAGGCTGAAGAAGGTCAGAAGGGACAGTGAAGGTCACTTCTTAATAGTCAAGGGATGCATATATCAGGAAGAAATCATGCCATTAAACATATATGCACCCCAGGGGCCAGCTAAATACCTAAAACAACTACTAATAGACTTCAAAGAAGACATTGACAGCAACACAATTGTAGTTGGAGACTTCAACACTACTCTATCAACCCTGGATAGATCAACAAGATTGAAACTTACCAAGGAAATACTGGCCCTAAAAGAAGAGATAGGAAGAAAGAGGGCTGGTAGACATATACAGGGCATTTCATCCCAAAAAGCTGAATACACTTTCTTCTCCAGTGCCCATGGATCATACTCCAAATTAGATCACATGCTGAGCCATAAATCATACCTCCATAAAATCAAGAATATAGAAGTTGTGCCAACTATTTTTTTCAGACCACGATGGACTGAAAATAGAAGTTAATCATACACAAAAAAAGGAGACAATACCAAGTACCTGGAAGCTAAACAGCTCACTGCTGAACAACCAGCAAGTCATAAAGGAATTCAAAGATTCCTGGAAACAAATGAGACTGAAGACAAGAATTACCAGAACTTGTAGGATACAGTGAAAGTAGTGTCAAGAGGCAAGTTTGCAGCTCTTCAAGCATTCATCAGAAAAGAAGAAGAGGCCATCACCAACAGTCTGACTTCACAACTTAAGATCTTAGAGAGTGATCAACAAAAGGAGCCCAACCCAAGCAGAAAGAAAGAAAGAAATAATAAAACTTAGAGAAGAAATCAATGAGATGGAATGTCAAAAAACAATCCAGAAGATCAATGAAACCAAAAGCTGGTTCTTTGAAAAAGTAAACAAGATTGACAAACCACTTGCAAGACTTGTAAGAAAAGTAAAAAAGAGAGAACCCAAATAAATAGAAATAGAAATGAAAACAGGGACATCACAACAGAAACCACAGAAATTCAAAAGATCATCAGAGATTACTATGAGAGCCTCTATGCCACGAAACAAGAGAACCTAGAAGAAATGGACAAATTCCTGAATTCCTATAGCTTCCCAAGTCTGCAACAAGAAGATTTGGAATACCTCAACAAACCTATCTCCATCAAGGTGATGGAATTGGTAATCAAAAATCTCCCAAACACAAAAGCCCAGATGGATTCACCAGGCAATTCTACCAAACCTTTAAAGAGGACCTACTACCAATCCTTTTTTAAGCTCTTCCGGCTAATTGAAGAAACAGAAACACTCCCAAATAGCTTTTTACGAGGCACATATCACCCTGATACCCAAAGCAGACAGAGATGTCACAAAAAGGAAAACAACAGAACAATCTCCCTCATGAACACAGATGCTAAGATCTTCAACAAAATACTAGCAAAGAGAATCCAAAGAGTCATCAAAAAGATTATACACTATGACCAAGTGAGATTCATCCCAGGAATGCAAGGATGGTTCAAAATCCGCAAGTCAATCAACATAATACATCATATCAACAAAAATAAAAACCATATGATTATATCAATAGATGCAGAGAAGGCATTTGACAAGATTCAACACCTGTTCGTGATAAAAACTCTCTGTAACATGGGAATTGAAGGAACCTTCCTCAATATAATCCAGGCCATCTACTACAAACCCACAGCAATCATCATTCTCAATGGGGGAAAAAACTGAAAGCCATCCCCTTAAGATCAGGAACAAGACAAGGTTGCCCACTCTCACCACTTCTATTCAATATAGTTCTGGAAGTACTTGCCATAGCAATCAGGGAAGAAAAGATACTAAGGGCATCTGGATAGGAAGGAAAGAAGCTGAGCTGTCACTATTTGCAGATGGCATGATACTATACCTGGAAAACCCTAAACTCTCTACCAAAAAACTCCTAGAAATAATAGATTCTTACAGCAGAGTGACAGGGTACTAAATCAATACCCAAAAGTCTTTGGCCTTCCTATATGCAAACAACAAAAGAGAAGAAAGGAACATTAAAGAAACTATCCCATTCACAATTGTGCTGCAGAAAATCAAATACCTAGGAATCAGTTTGACAAAGAATGTAAAGAATCTCTACAAAGAAAAGTACAAAAATGTTACTTCAGGAAATAAAAGAGGACCTGAGGGAATGGAGACACATTCCCTGCTCATGGATTGGAAGGGTCAACATTATCAAAGTGGTAATACTCCCTAGAGCTTTATACAGATTCAATGTGGTCCCTATAAAGATACCCATGATGTTCTTCAAAGAAATTGA
>JAJIBD010012194.1:0-41366 GCA_021461705.1 Cryptotis parvus
TTTTTTTTTTTTTAATATGCATTTGGTGATTTCCAGGAGCTGCTGGCAAAGTTCTTAGGAGTGAAGCGCCTCTTAGGGAAAGAGAATTAAAATGTTAGGAGAAAACAAACAACTAGAATCCCCAGTCTCCCGACCCCCCACCTAGGTTTCAGTTTCAACACCAACAGTGGTGATTTTGCAGCCTCACCTCTTGAGCTAAAGGAAATTTAATGTATCACCATTTGGGGCTGAGTCCATAAGATTACGAGGCATTTGTCGCCTTCTTCCTAGCCCAGGATCTGAAGGCATCTTAGGGTCCCCCGCCTTCCCTTTATTAGCTAAGGAGTTGCTATTTCTAAGAGCTCACTGTGGCTTGACTGTTTCTCACTTGATCCCGGACAAAGGTGAAATCGGATCCCCACACATTGTCTTTCAGGTAGGGATCCAAGGCAAATGTAGTTTTAAAAGGCTTCCCTGTTGAAAAGGAGACTCTTTAGAAAAAAAGCAGGGGGTTTGTGCCCAAATGGCCTTTCATCTCCCTCCCCCACTGGCCTCTTTCTAACACCTTTGCAGCCGCCGTGTTGAAGCTGACCTCCTGGGGACGGGGTTTTGTCTGGCAAAAATGTGAAGTGGCTTCTTTCCTTCTGCAAAGGCGGAGCGCACACTGTATTTAAATTCTTCTCTGAGCTGTACATTGATCTGTCACTTGCCTCCATCTGGGAAGACCGGGCGAAAGGGGACTCTTTTGAATTTTGTTCTCTGCCAGCTTGGAGGGTGGGGTGGGGTCCTTGTTTTAAAAAATTAAAAAAAAACTAAGCTAGGATTCTGATCCCCTAAGAACAGGCTGGGAGCCCACTACCCCCTGTGCTCCTGGCAAACCTTTGGGGTTTATTCAGTGGGTCTGAATTGATGTGAGGTTTGGTGGAGCCCCATGGAATGCTGGGTTTTACAGCCCTGGCGTTAATCTGTTTGGAGGAGGTGGGACGTCTTGTGGGCGCGTTTTGTTGAGCTGGGGGTCAAACTTCATTGGCAGATGGGAGGGAGGTTGAGGAGAGGTTCTGTCGCTGGCAGGAAAAGAATATCTCCCCCCCTCCTTAAAGGGACAATCTCCTTTTCTGAACTTGGTGTTCGCTTTCTCGAGGTCATTTTATAGGGAGATAACCCATTTCCAGACTTTTCAACTGCTTCCGTTGCTTTACACGGTCTCTCAAGACAGTTGTTAAAGTCTCCCAATTGCAAAAGAGGCTCTCTGGGTGAGGCCTGTTGCAGTAGTTTTATTTTATTATTTAAAGAAAAAAAATTTTTTTTTTTATACAATCACTGTGTGATGGACCATTGCAATGCTGTTCATAATTGGGTTTCAGTCATACAGTGTTCCAACATACATCACTCCACGAGAGTACTCAACATTGCAGTGGCTTTAAGGACCGCGTTGCACACTGGTTGTTTGTACCAAAACAAAACAATGAAACAAAAAACCAAAAGCAATCCCCCAGCTTTCATGGCCCCAGTCCTTTTCCGCCCATGGTCGTTTCTGATGAACAGGACTGTCTGAAACATGGTCTTAAAGATTCCTTTCATAAAGGGCTTCCCATGGAGGCTGACAACTTTCAGAGCTCTGGAAGGGCAGGTTTCTTTTTTTAGTAACAGAATTTTTTTTTAACTTCTTTTTTTGGGCCATACCAGGCAGTCTTCAGGGCTTCTTCCTGGCTCTGTGCTGAGAGATCACTCCAGGAAGGCTCAGGGGACCAACCATACGGGTCTTGGGGATCGGACCCAGGTCGACTGCATGCAAGGCAAACACCCTGCCTGCGCTCCGGTCCCTAAATTTAAAACACAGACTGGTCTCTGCTCTGTCCCACTTGGCCTCAGCCACTGAGTACTGACTCCCACCACTCCTCTGCCCCCACCCCTCCAAACATCAACGGGTCAGAGACAGAAACCGAGCAGGTCTTAGGAGCGGGCTGTGCCCTTGGCAGAGGAGACCTGGGGAGCCTGTGTCTGATTCTTGCACTCATGCAAGCAGCGCCTCGGAACAGCAAGAAGCTCCGCATTGGGCATTCGGAGCCTCCGGCTTCTCTGCGTATAAAGTGCTCAGATCTAGATTGTTAGATTGTAAGTGGTGGATCTTCTGGAAGTTTCTGTGGACATCATGTGAAGCCAGGGCCTACTCTTGTTGAAGGAAGATTCATTGACAGCTACCCTTGAGCTTGCTGGAGGCTCCTGGGCTGTTGTTGTGGTGGTTGTTGTTGTGGGGCCATACCCAGTAGTGCTCAGGACTTACTCCTGGCTCTGTGCTCAGGGAGGACTGGGGACTATGTGGAATGCCAAGGCACACACCTGGGTCAGTTGCATGCAAGGCAAGCTCCCTGTGTGCTGTGCTATCGCTCCAGCCCTGGATTAGTTGTTGTTGTTTGCTTGTTTGTTTTGCTTTTTAGGTCAGAAATAAGCCAGGGGTGGGAGGAGGAAGATCCATCTCCCAGGTTAAACAGCCAAGTAACAATGCAGAGCTGGCTGCGGGAGCCATGTCACCAGGCACTTCTAAGGCCCTTTTAGCGTTATAGGACAGGGGTCGGCAATAGCACAGCGGGGGGGGGCGTTTGCCTTGCATGCAGCCAACCCGCCTTCGATCTCCGGTATCCCACATGGTCCCTGAGCACTGCCAGGAGTAATTCCTGAGTGCAGAGCCAGGAGTAACCTCTGAGCATTGCCGGGTGTGACCCAAAAACTAAAAAAACAAAACGAAACAACCGTTATAGGACAGTGTGGGCTCTCCAACAACGCGGGCCTGGTCACAGACCAGGGTACCTGCCTCCATGCCTGCTCCCAGATAGAGCATTGGCCTGGACAGAGGCATTGCAAGCTGGGTTCACTGCAGGGTCGAGGGGAATCAAAGAGCCCCTGGGAAAGGGGTGGGCATGCAATGGTTCCCTCCAGTGGAGTCAAAAGAAATACCACAGTCCAAACTTGAACTTCATCTGAGCAGCTCAGATAGAAAACTGCTCCCAAGAGTGCAGAGCCCTGTAAGGGCTAAGGTGTTGGCTGAAACACAGAACCATGATGTCAGTGGTGACGGAATGAGAGGAGGGAGAGGTGAGCCAGGGGAGGAGGAGGTGAGCCAGGGCTCGTGCATTCCTTTGTGTCATCTCCACAGCCCTCACTGTTCATTTTTGCATCCATCCATCAAAGCAACAGGGAGAGACTTCTGCTTCTTTTATGGGACCTAGGAATAGACTAAACTTTTTTCTTTTTTTTGCTTTTTGAGTCACACCCGGCGATGCTCAGGGGTTACTCCTGGCAGTGCTCGGGGACCATATGGGATGCCGGGATTGAACCTGTGGAGTCACCTGCAAGGCAAACTCCTTATCCACTGTACTATCGCCTCCGGCCCCTAAACTGGGACTTAATAAGGAGAAAGAGCTGTTCTGTGCCCGGTCTCCTTATCTGTCGATGCGTAGAGCGGGATGCAGGGGAAAGAGACAGGCAGCTCAGGAGAGGTGCTAGCAAAGGTGGGCAGTGCCAGGAGCGGGGCCAGGCCAGGTGGGGGCACGTCTGGGCTTCTCCTCCCTACCCCCTGGCCAGGAAGGTCCACACTGCAGCAGGGAGGAGCACAGGCTCAGTGTCCACCAGCCCCCACTCCTTCCCTTTGGGGGCGGGGGAAATCCCAGACTCCTGCATGGGAGTCTGTGGTCCCCTCCGGCCCGAGGGTTAGAGGTGCCTGTGGGCTGTTTGTTTTGTTTTGTTTCAATTTGGGGTCCACACCCGCAATGCTCAGGGGCTACTCTGTGCTCAGAAATTACTCCTGCCAGGACTTCCAGGGACCATATGGGGTGCTGGAGTTCAAACCCAGGCCAGCCGCGTGCAAGGCATCCTCCTGCTGCTGTGGCTCCAGCCCAGGGACAGCTCTGTCTCTGTCCACGGCCCTGTCTGTCTGGCCCTCCTGTCACTCCCCGCCGGTGGGCATCCCCGTGTGGCTTCGCGTCTGGTTTCCCCTCTGTCATGTCCATTGGACCAGAAATGACATGTTATTAGGATGTTCTGAACGTGCACTCCGCAATCTCGCATGTCTTGGTGGGGTGTGTTTGTGTTTGCAGGCAGCGTGGTTGCCATGTAGGCCCCCGGCTAGACCCCTAGTGCAGTGCCAGGGGGGAAAACGACAGCCTCAGCCTCTTCTGGAGTGGTGTGTCGGGGGTGGGAGATCTGTGGCTGGAAATGGAATTCCGCAGGTCCTCTGCTCTCAGGAATTATCCTGGCGGGGGTGAGTGAGCCCAAGAAGAGAGCATGCTGCAGAACTGGGGTCGGCCCGTCCCCGAACCCAGTTTCTCTGTCTTCCTTGGCATCTGCCCGCATCCTGATGTTTCCTGCCAATCAGGCTTGAGCGCGGGCGGGGAGGGGACGAGGCGGCTTCTCCATGGATGACTTGGTGCTATTTCTGGCTGCTGCTCGAGGAGCTCCTTCCTTGAGCTTAAGTGGATGAGCAGACAGGAACCTTGCAACCCCCGGAATTTGGTTGTTAGGTGCGGGGGGTGGGGGTTAGATTTATTTGGGATCTGCTTCACGCGGTGTAAAAATGGATTGAAATTCAAAACACGAAAACAGGGCCCCTTGTGACTCAGCTAGTTGTTAACCACCTCGCTTCTGGCATGCTAGGAAGTCACTGATTTATGCGTCCGCTGATTTGTCTGGGGCTAGAGCAATAGTACAGCGGGGAGGGCGTTTGCCTTGTGCGCAGCCGATGACGGTTCGGTCTTCGGCATCCGATATCGTTATCTCCCGCCATGCCAGGAGTAATTCCTGAGTGCAGAGCCAGGGGTAACCCCTGAGCACTGCTGGATGTGCTTAAGCAAAAAAAATAAATAAACAAACAAACAAACAAACAAACAAATATATAAATAAAAGAAGTGACTGAGCCTGGAGAAATAGTCCTGGGCTAAAGCGTTTGCCTGACCTGTGCCCAGCTCCCTTTTTCCCTTACCACCACTGAATACGGTTCCTGGGTGTGCCTAGGAGCCATCCCTAAGCACCACCAGGTGAGGCTCAAAAACAAACCAAACAAACAAAGAGAGGCGGCGGCTGCCCAGACTGGGATGTAGCCTAGTTGCAAACAAACGACTACAGGGACAGTGAGTAGCCCGGAGCCTGGAAAGCCATGAGCTGGAGTTCCTGGGCGAGACAAACAACTGTATCCCTGTGGGAGCATTCCCTGTGGCCAGTGGCCAGTTCCGAAAAGGTATGGAGTGGACAAGATCTCAGGTTATGCTGAAAAACCTTTCCTTGGAGTTTATGAAGAAAAATATAGAAGCTTTTGTTGCATTCCCCTTTGAACTTTTGGGGGTACAGGTGCCTCCCAGGCATTGCTAGGGCCCCTAAGTTTCTCCTGGAAATTCTCCACCAGTCTGGCCATGTGGTTCAGAGAGTCAGGGTCCGAGGATGTGGCTGCTGTGGCCCGGCAGGGCCAGGGATTACCTGGAGCTTCCACAGCTGAGGGAAACTTACGGCATCTGGGGTTAAACCAGGCTCGGCCACATGCAGGCATGCACCTTCACCACTGTGCTCTCTCTCCACCTTTAATTAAAGAAGAGGCATGTGTGGGGGGCTTTTTGGGTCACACCCAGCAATGCTCAGGGCTTACTCCTGGTTGTGCACTCAGGAATTATACCTGGTGGTGCTCGGGGGACCTTATAGGATGCCAGGGATCAAACCCGGGCCGCCCAGTGCAAGGAAAACACCCTAGCCACTGTGATATTGGTCCAACCCCCAAGTATGTAAGTTTTTGTGCTGTGGCTCACAGCACTGTTGCCAATAGGGTTTCACATCTAACATTTCCACCACTCTTGGCACCTGCTCCTCCCCCATCGAAAGCTTCCATCCACCGCAGTTGCCCCCTCCCTGACCTGCCCCCAGCCCACAGAGGTGGCATGTTTCCTGCTGAATCCCAGTTCTCCTGTTCTTTCTTTCCATTGCCTTTGGGGATTTGTTATTCCCCCCAATATGTCTCCTTTTGCCCGTGTGAGAGATCTTGGTGTCATCTCTCTCCCTCTTCCCCCCTTCACTCAGCATGATCCTCTGGGGCGCCCCATGGAGCAGCAAACTGCAAGACTTTATCTTTTCTTATGGCTGAGTAATAGTCCGCTGTGTATATGGACCCTAGTTTCTTTATCCAATCATCTATTCTTGGATACTTAGGTTGTTTCTAGGTTTGGGCTATTGCGGATAGTGCTGCAAGGTACATAGGGAGCAAATCTTTTCTCCATTCTGCTTTTTGGACCGTTGGGATTACATTCTTAATGTCTATGTCAGTGATGGATAAATTCACAACATGTTGGTGCACTGCCATAGAGAGTTAATGATTGACAAGTGCACATGTTATGGCGGATGTATATGGAATTGAGGGGCTCATCAGAAAGTGCTCAGAGGATCATGATACTGGGGCTTGAATCTGGGTTTCCACATGCAAAGCTTGTGCTCCAGCCATCTATGGATGGCTGGAGCCTATGCTTAGTATTTTTTACTTAAAAACATTTTTTTATGATGATATGTTGAAACCCAAACCTTTGCTCTGTCCGTTGTCCTTTCCAATTGTCTTTGCCATGCTGACTCCTTAACCTTCCTAAGGTAATGTGTATGCTTCTTTTTCTTTGTTTTTTGGGTCATACCTGGTAGTACTCAGGGCTTACTGCTGGCTCTGAGCTCAAGAATCACTCCTGGTGGTGCTCGGGGGATCATATGGGATACTGGAAGTCAAAGTTGGGTTGGCTGCATGTAAGGCAAACTCCCTACCCCCTGTACTATGGCCCAGACCCCCACTCCTTTTAGGAAACTGTTGGGCCCTTTTTGCCTTTTTTTTGCCTTTTTTTTCTTTTTGGGGTCACAGCAGTGATGCTCAGGGGTGACTCCTGGCTCTGCACTCAGGAATTCTTCTGGCAGTGCTTTGTGGGACCATATGGGATGCTGGGGGATTGAACCTGGGTCAACGTGTGTTGGATGCGTGCAAGGCAAACGCCCTCCCAGCTGTACTATCGCTCCAACCACTGCCCCCACCCCCTTTCCATATGCGGCATGGCCCTTGTTTCATGCCTGCTTTACCCACAGGGATTTGAGGTTTCTCTTTTTCTTTGTGTCATTGTTTTGTTTTTGCTTCTTTTTTTTTTTTTTTTTTTTGCATGCCCTGTATTTGATGGGGAGGCAGCCTGAGCCACATCTACTTAGCCCTGTTCTCTGCCCCTTCCAGAGGAGAGAAGAGGGGGAGCAGATCGGGAGCAAAGGGTTGAGGAGGAGAAGCAGGACTCTGTACATTGTTGTCTTTGATCTTGGGAGGTGAAGGGCATAGTGCCAGGGATCCAACCCAGGGCCTTGCGCACTGGGCCACTGAGCTACACTCCTGACCATCTCTGTCTTCTGATCATTGTGCCCCCAGCTGGTCACGGGGCACCTCATGAAAGAACGGGAGGCTGGGAGTGGAGTGGAGATGGGGGGACACAGAGAAGCCAGCACCGTGGGTTGTATCACCTCTGACACAGGACAGCCAGCACTGTGGGTTGTGTCATCTCTGAGCAGGGAGCCTAAGGCCTCCTGGAAAGGTCATGGCACCTTGGGATGGAAATTCTAAAGGATGGCTCTAAATTACACGCTCGGGCTTGTTTGATTTCACTGGCCTAGGGGCCCACTGGATGCACTGTGGGAAGTGGACCAGGTGTGAGTTGGTAGAGAGCGGTGTAATCTGTAATAAATGAGGGGTCGTGTGCCAGGACCACAGGGGCAAGGTTCGGGGACTCAGAATTGCTATACGAGTAATCTCGGAGAGGCTAGATAGCTGGATTTTAAATTAAAAAATCTCTTGGTTCTTAAAAGTGTTGGCATTTATTTCAGATTAAAAACAACAGCAATCTCTGTGTGAACCAAATCAAACTTATTTGCAGATGGGATCACGCCAGCAGCCACCAATTTGCATCATTGGGGCTTGAATGTTGCAGAGTTTGTAGGAAGGCCTGTTCCAGAATAACCCAAAGAACTTTGCCATTGAAACATTCGCTGTCAGATTGTTTTGGGAAATCCATGATCATAATTTAGATCCTTATCTCAGTTGCTGTTGAGCATTTGGTACCAGGACCGAGTGCCCTCCGTTAACTTCCAAGGCAGAACCTCAGTCCGATAATGAGCTGTAGGCCAAAAAGTCACATCTTCAGAGACAAAGACAGAGAGAGACAGAGAAAGAAAGAGAAGAAAAGAAAAAGTGCCTGCTATAGAGGCAGGCTGGGATTGGGTGGGACGGAATGTGGGGACATTGGTGGAGGGAATGGGGCATTGGTGGAGGGACGGGTGCTGGAACACTGTTATGACTGGCTATATCTTTGTAATTATATATCTCACGGTGAATATATCCTATCACTTGTCTTCCCATTGTTCATCGATTTGCTCGAGCGGGCATCAGTAACGTCTCCATTTGTTGGGAATGAGGTTCATTATTGTTACTGTTTTTGGCATATCGAATACACCACGGGTAGTTTGCCAGGCTCTGCCGGGGCTCTGGGTTCATCCCAGGGGCCCAGTCTTTTTCTGTATCAGACCACCAACCATCCAGGGCCCCCGGGGCAGAGCCCTGGGAGTAGACAAGTGAATATAGTAAAAAAAAATAATAAAAATAAATGAAAAAAAATTTAAAAAGAAGTCACATCTTCCAATTCTCTCTCTCTTTTTCCTGCATCACTCCTGGCAATGCTCAGAGGTTACTCCTGGCTCTGTGCTCAGAAATTACTCCTGATGGTGCTCAAGGGACCATATGGGATGCCGAGGATCGAACCCTGGTTCGGCACATGCAAGGCAAATGCCCTACTTGCTGTGCTATTGCTCTGGCCTCCAATTCTCTCTTATTTTTTAAGTCTCATAATTTTTAGTCTCTATCACTCCTGGGAAGGCTCAGGGCCATATAGTGAACCCAAGTCTTTATTTTTTCTTTTTGGGTCACACCTGGCAATGCTCGGGTTACACCTGGCTCTGCACTCAGGAATTGCTCCTGGTGGTGTTCGGGGGGAACCATATGGAATGCCCGGGGATCGAACCCGATTGACTGCATGCAAGGCAAATAACCTATACCAGCTGAACTGTTGCTCTGGCCCCAAGAACCCAAGTCTTCTGCATGCAGAACATGTGCTGTGTTGATCCATTCCTCTAGCCCAGGATTCTCGCTTATTAAAAAGTTCCCTTCCCAGAGCCAGAGAGTCCAGAGACTAAGGCACTGGCCTAGCCTGCGGCTGCTGTTGACCCCTGGTTTGAGTCCCAGCACCACCAGGAGGCGACCCCTGAGCACCACTATGTAGCAGCGTCCCCACTTCCAATTTCCCTTCCCTTTGTTGCTGGTTTTTGTTTGTTTGTTTGTGTTTACTTTGGCTCCACACCTGGTGGTGCTCCAGGGTTACTCCTGGCTCTGAACTCAGGAATTACTTCTGACGATGCTCAGGGACCATATGGGATGCGGGGATTGAACCCTATGCAAAGCAAACACCCTCGCTACCCCTGTCCTATTGCTCCAGGTCCTGATGCTGTTCTTATTGCAGTGATTGTGCCATGCCAGTTGTGTAGCTTGCTGGGGGGGGTAGTCACAGTCACTCCTAGTGGTGCTTAGGAACCAGATATGGTACTGGGACCTGAACCTGGGTCAGCGATGCGCAAGGCATGTGCCACAACTGCTGTACTAAGTATCTGGCCTAGTTTAAAATTATTTTCTGAATAGGAGTGATGTCCAGCAGCGCTTGCGGGGGCTGTTGTGGTGGGTGCTGGGGATTGAACGCAGGGCCTTGCGCCTCGGGCTCCTGCCCTCCCACTGAAGCCATATCCCTAGATCCACGCCTCTGCTTGTTTTCACGCTTTTGATAATCTCCTGTGTCCACCCCATTTTTCTGAGAGAAGTTGGCCTGATGATTAAAAAAAATGACTTAATTAAAAAAAAATACTGTTATATTCATTGTGGAGTAGCTTGTTTAACTTAATTTTATGATGAGAGCTTAAAGTTGATTGCCTAATTTGGCGGCTCCGCTTTCCATGTTCATTTATTATTTAAAGACCTCCAAGTGAGAAGGGTACTAGAAAAACACAAGTGAAGACTTACTGTAATGTTAACTAGACTTTTAAAGAGCAAATCCGTGCTTTTTTGGGGCCAGTAGCTGCTTATATCAGTGAATCTGGACTACTAAAGTAAGAGTTTTTAAGAGAAAAATTTTTCAGAGGAGGAACAACTTTGGTTCTTGGTGTTTATGTAAGCTACAGAAGGAAATGAATTCCACCTGTCATTTTTAGGCAGTTCTATTTTGGAATTGAATTTCAGGACCGACCTTTCTCTCTATAGATATTAGGACTGAGGTGTTTTATTCTTTAGTTTGGGAGTGAATATTGAAAAAAAATTGAAATTACTTTGGCAGGGGTGTTTGGCTGGAAGACTACACAAAATAAATGTTGTATTTTTTTGTTATTGCTCTATTATTTTGTCTTGTTTTTGGGCCAACCGCGATGCTCAGAGCTTGCTCTTAGCACTGCACTCTGGGATCACTCCTGGCGGCCTCAGGGGACCCTGTGAGGTGCTGGGACTTGAACTAGGGCCGCTCTGTTTGCAAGTCTGGTTCCTTGCACTTTTTCCCCCACCTTACTTCCAGTGTTTGTTTCCCTGCCCCCATCAGACTTACATAATGGATCTCTAGATTCATTACAATTAGAAGGAACTAACTCCTAACCCACGGCAGAGCCTGGCAAGCTACCCGTGGTATATTCGATATGCCAAAAACAGTAACAATAACGGGCCTCATTCCCAACGAATGGAGACTTTACTGGCGCCCACTTGAGCAAATCGACGAACAATGGGAAGACAAGTGACAAGTGACAACTCCTAAAAAACCCTCAACTGGATTGACTTAAAGTACCTTTTTGGTTCCTAGCGCACTGCTTCCTTGAAACAGCAGAGTTGAAACCTGGAGAGTGAATTATGTGATAGTGTTGGTTCCATTCCAACCACATCAGCTATTTGAAAGACTCCACCAACCACCCCCTCCCAAACTTCAGCTCCCTCCCCTCTCTCTCCCACCTCACCCCAGTCCCTTTGGATATTTTCTGAAATGCTGTTTTTTTTGCAGGGAGGATTTTCAAAGATGGTCCCAGAACCCTGGTCGAAGGGCAGGGAAGCCGGACCAGCCACCAAGAATGAATCTGAATTTTTAATTAGTCTTTGAGTTGTTTCTTCAAAGTGTGGAGACATCATTAGTGATGTAAGTCTTGTTGCATTAGCAGAGACTGACATTTCACTTCAAACGGGGAGAGTGCAGCTGTGCTATGCAGATAAAAGTGGCCAAGAGCAGGCGAGCAAGGTGGATTGGTAGATAATTAGCTGTCCCACATTACTGCACGGGGAGCAGCCTGCCAGTCACGGGCAGGAAGTGGGAATTATTAGCAGGAGAAAATCTGAGGGTGGCGTGAAGCATTTTGGAATCACGTCAGCTGTGGCAGAGCTGATAAGGTGTCTGAAGGAACCAATGCGAACCAAAACAGGACAGCCAGTTTGCTTAAAAAAATTATTTTAAATCCCTTAATTCAAAAGAGAAATGCCAAGAAATTAATGATCCATAAATATACTGAAATACAGAATCATCTACTCTGACTCTTGTATGAAATAATTTACCGGCTTAAAACAGTCTTCACAGTTTTGTGTTACTTGAAAATGAAAAGAAGATTCTATAGAGGAAGGGGGGATCACAGGGCAGCCGTAAAAGCCTATTCTTGGACTGTGCCTGGCTTGACATTTGCAGACTACGCCTCCTCCGACACTAGCGTTATATTTCTAAAGATGACTACAAGAGTATGCTACCTGCATGGCAGAGCCTGACAAGCTACCCATGTTTTATTTGATATGCCAAATACCAGTAACAATTATAGACCTCATTCCCATGACCTGATGGAATGGTTTGAGGCTCTTTATGTTCCTGGAGCAAGCAGGTGCCCTTGGGCTCTTCTAGCATGAGACAGGTCATATGGAGATGTTACTGGTGCCGCTTCGAGCACAAATCGATGATGAACGGGAAGACATTGATACAGTGACAGTGGGAAACTTTGGGTATGGCCTTCCTGGTAGATAGATGTGTTGTTTTAAAGATTAAAGGGAGGGGGTCTGTGGTCTTGAGAAATTCGAGGTGTAGAAAGACCTGTTGGGTTTCTTGTCCACCCCAAATGATTTCTTAGCTGATGCTTGATGGGACGGATTCATGGATTACGTGATCAGTCTGGTTGGCTTCATATAAGGCAAGCGCCCGACCTGCTGTATTAGTGCTCTGGCCCCAAGGGCCTTCTGACTGCTCCTCTTTGCGTTTTCTTCTGCTTCCTTAAGGCAATCCGTGGGCTTTTGCTGCTTTCATAGTTTGGGGGCAAACCTAGGGAATTGAGGGCTTGGGGGGTCTTACATTTAGGTTTTTGGGGGCCCCTCCAGCAGTGCTGGGGGCTACTCCCAGCTCTGCGTTCATGGGTCCCCTGTGGTGCTGGACATAAAGTCCAAGGTGGCCCCCAAAGCTTCCGTTCAGCCTGAGGGTTTCATTGGCCTCCAGTGGGACGTGTGTCACTCTGTCACCTTGGACTCTGCAGATGGCGACCCGCTCCACGTGGGTTACAGCTGAGGTTCCTAGAGAGACAGTCTGTTCAGATGCCCAGAAAGCCCACCACGACTCACTTTTTTTTTTTTTTTTTTTGCTTTTTAGGTCACACCCGGCGTGCTCAGGGGTTACTCCTGGCTCTGTGCTCAGGAATTACTCCTGGCGGTGCTCGGGGGACCATATGGGATGCCGGGGATTGAACCTGGGCCGGCATAGGCCGGCCACATGCAAGGCAAACGCCCTACCCGCTGGGCTATTGCTCCGGCCCACGACTCACTTTTAATTTGTGTACATTACTCAGGTAGCAAATGGGGCCAGAGCTGCAAACGGCGAAGCTCTTGTGCAGATGGGAGGTAATGGAGCATGAACTCTTGCAAGGAAGGAGCCAGGTTTATGTATCTGGGGAGGCGAACTCAGACAGCACTGTGCCCACAAGGCCAGGGCCCGCGGAGGAGCTGCGTGGCCGGAAATGGGCACCCATCTTCCCTGAGACGCTTCCTTCCGCCTTCCCTGCCTGTGCTAGGAGTCATGCAGGCAAGGTTGGTGCAGTACTCTGGGGCCACACCTCTATTCGGCCCTCAACTGAGCCCAACTGTGTGAGCATCTGCAGGCGTGCTCACCGGGTCACTCCCTGTGGTTCTGCACACACACTACACTCTCTAGGGGAAGTGCTAGTTGTGGTGCTTACACCCGCGGCTGCAGTGCATTGGAGATTAGACACGGTGGTGGATGTGGGGGCAGACAGCAGCTGCAACTGCCCTAGGTGTGTGGGGGGTGGCACCACGGCTGGAATTGGCAGGTGCCGTAGTGCCTTGCCCTCCCTGGTTGGCAACCCTCTAAACAGTAGGTTGTGCATTCAAAGAGCTGCTGCTTTTGTTTAAATTGGGGAGGGTGATTGGGGCTATGTCCACTGTACTCAGGGCTTACTCCTAGCTCTGAGCTCAGGGATTACTCCTGGTGGGGTCTGGGGACCTTGTGGGGTGCTCAGGATGGGTCCTAGGTGGGTTGTGTGCAAGGTAAGCCCTGGACTGACTCTGACCCACAGTTGCGTTTTTACATTGAGTTTTCACTCAATGTTTTGTTTTGTTTGGTGGTCATGTCCGATGGTGTTCACTGCTTACTCCTGGCTCTGTGCTCTGGGATCACTCCTGGCTGGGCTCAGGCAACTGTGTGGTGTTCTGGGAATTGAATCCAGGTAGGCTGCGTGCAAGGCAAATATCCTACTTGCTGTACCATAGCTATGTTTCAGATGAATGAAAACAGGCTTGAAAGCAACCTAGCTCAGCTTCAAATATATTAGGGCAAACTCTTCATGTCGGAGTGTAAGTTGGGTAATGTCTATTGAGAACCTTCAGGAATAGATAAGAAATAAAAAGAGCAAAAGTGTCTGTGTGTGTGTGTGTGGGTGTGTGGGTGGGTGTGTGGGTGTGCGTGCGTGCACAAGTTATGAACTTACTGTATTATAGAGTTTAGACCTTACTTATTAATTCAATCAATATTTATAGAGTACATATTCCATGCCAGGTCCTATGCTTAGGCTTGTGTTTAAATGATTGGGGGAAAAGACTCATTCCTACACTAACAGAGCCCAATGCCCACCGCCAGAACTCAAGATAAAAGAAATAATCATGTGGGGGCCTGAGCGATAGCCCAGTGAGTAGGACGTTTGCCTTGCAGCGGCGGCCCATGCTGGCCCAGGTTCGATCCCCAGCATCCCATATGGTCCCCGGAGCACCACCAGGAGTAATTCCTGAGTGCAGAGCCAGGAGTAACCCCTGAGCATTGCGGGTGTGACCCAAAAAGAAAAAAAAAAAAAAAAGAAGAAATAATCATGTAAATCAAAGTTGTAAGTTTTGAGTCTTTCTGAAAGGAGGAAACAATTAGACAGTAGCAGGGGAGTCATTTCTTTTCTCTCTTTCCCGTCACTCTTGCAGTAGAACCTTGGGTACCAAGCAGCAGGACCTCTCTTGGCACCTGTAGGCGTACTGGAAGTGGACTTTGAGGTTCAAGGCAGGCTTGCAAGATTTTTTTTTGCCACTGAGTCCCCAAGGGATCCTTTTAAAACATGCCGCTGCATCACTTCTTAGCACTCTGCACATTCCCGTGGACGCTGACTCCAACTCCCCTTTCGTGGCCTCACAGCCTGCTGTATGTTCTATTCCTTGCCATCTTTGTGACCTTTGTCTTTCTTAGTGGATCTCACGGTAGCCAGCACACCGTACTTTTGTTTGTAGTCCTGGTACAGGTTTTTAAAAGTTCACCTAATCAATGCATTCTGACTTTGCTTGCAGGAAAACAAAAACAGAAACAAAACCTTGATCTGACTGTTATTGCAGTGAAATAGGTAGATCGGTTACTGCCCTGAAACACGGTAACACCCCCTCCTCTCAGGAGACCCCCGTTCTGTCCTGTGTCACGCCCCCTTCCACTGTTCCTTCCTCTCTCGGTGCACACCTGCTGCAGTGCCTTTGAACTTGCTTCCTTTCCTGGGAAACTGCAAGAAATGCTGTTTCCTCCTCGCTTCCACTCTCCTTCCCCTCCCACAGCTAAGCTCTGTGCGGGTCTTGTTGTTTTCTTGCAGTGGAGCTTGGCACTTAGAATCATTTAGTCAACACTGGGCAAGGGGGAGTGGGAGGGCACAGGCTGGACCTGGTGGGCGAGGCGGAATCTGGTAACTCCTGGGAGGAGCCCGTCCCAGGGAGCAGTCAGGGGCTGGATTATGTCTGCAGGAAGAGCCTGAGCCAAGGAGTAGAGGCAGCGCTTTGGAAGAGGGGTGGGCGGGGTGGCACCTTTATGTGACCCTAGGATTTGGATTTTTATTTCTTATCCCTGTGAGTCAGGGGAAATGCAGCATTTCCTGATTTGACTCCTGCTTCCCATGTTGCTGCTCCTTAGTCTGTGGCCAAAAGGGAGAACAACATTAATAAAACAAAACTTGGTCGACAGTTCGGAAATGCCAACCCGCAGGAAAGGCTCAGGTGGGTTTCCCTCACTGTGCCGCCTCGTCTGCTTTAGGTTTCTCTTTCCAGGCCGGCGACATATTCTCTCTCTTCCCCTGCACTCCTCCCTGCAGATCGCAGTGATCACTTTTTAATGTGGCCTTGAAATTATTGAACCGGATCAATGTGAAGGGCATCAATATTTAAAGCCTAGAGCTCAGTGGTGGAGGGCATGTCTTGTATGCATGAAGCCCTGGGCTTGATCTCCCTGCAAAACACACACACACACACACACACACACACACACCACACACATATGTGTATGTTAAACTCAGGGATGGATACGGATTGCTCACAGGACACATGCTTTACAGGTGGGAGGCCCAGGTTTAATTCTTGGCACTACTAGTGGTGACCCCCCCCCCCCACCCCGAGCACTGAACCAGGAGTAACCCTTGAGCACTGCTGGGCGAGGCCTCCTCAAAGGCCCCACAAAAACCAAATATGTGGTAAAACCCGTAATACCAACATTGTTAGTCTTCACGATTCTCGGGTGTACAGATTTATGACTCAGAGCTTGTTTTGATGCAGCCCTCCGCCAACCATTTCCAGAAGTTTAAAATCTCCCCAAGTGGAAACTCTGTACCCCTTAAGCAGCTGCCCTCCCTCCTGCCCCCTAGGTCCTGGGACCACCATTGCTTCCCATGTGAACATGGTTGCTCTCTGGACCTCTTGCAGGTGGAGTTGGATGCTGGGCTGGACTTTCGTGGCTGATGTGATGCGCTCATGGCTTATGGCTGCCGTGCTGTAGGCCTGAGCCGCTTCCTTTGTGAAGCCGAGTGGCACCTCCATCGTGGCAGTGCAAGTTGACCGTGTTTGTCCTCGGATGCTCCACAGCTGGGCATTTGGGCCTGGGTTGTTGCTTGCCCCTTGGGCCGCCGTGATGGCTGCGTCTGTGAACGTGAGGATGCCCGTATTTGCATCCCTGCTCGGGGTTCTTCGGGGTATGTTTCAGAAGTGGCATTGCTGTGTCATTTATTTTGTGAAATGATCGTCCTGTTTTCTTCTCCTCGTGGCTGTACTATTTTATAGCCTCACCAGCCATGTCCAGGACTTCTGATTTTTCTACAATCTTGCCATCGTGCAGCTTTTTTTTGTGGGGAGGGGTGTTTAACCATGGCGTGGATGTGAAAAGGTTCTCAGTTGGGTGCCACGCTCAGTGAGTTTTGATAAATGCAGTCAGGTAAGCATGGCCACAGTTGAGATACAAAGCAGTCTCAGCATTCCCTCTAAAATCTCTGCCCCTGCGCCTTTGTAGTCTATCTTCCCACATCCCCACCCCTGGGTCCCCAAAAACCACTGGTCTAGTCTCGTCTGTGTGGCTTTGCCTTTCCCAGGGATGCCATGCGACATCCAAGCTTGCATTCTGAGTCAGCCGTTTGATGTAGCGTGATGCATTCTAAACGCATCTGTGCTGTGTATTACCAGAGTTTACTCCTTCCTGTTGACAAGTATATTCTGTTGTGTAACTGCCAGCGTTTGCTTAGCCGTTCACCAACGGAAAGCCTTTAGGATTTTTGGTGATGATCAAGCTACTCTAAACATTCACATACGAAATTTTAAAAAATTGTTTGTGGTTTTGGACCACACCTGGTTTTATGCCCAGGGATCACTTCCTGGCAAACTTGGGGGACCGTATGGAGTGCCAGGAATCAGTCAAACCTTGGTCTACTGGATGCACGACAAGCGCCCTCTCTGCTGTACTGTCGCTCTGACTGGCTCATACACAGTTTTGTTTGATCACACATTTCTCTGTCTCTCTGGGTGGGTTATTGTGTCTTACGTGAGCTGCCTGGCTCAGTGGTAGAATGCACACTTTGCATGTGTGACTCCTGAGTTTGATCCCCAGCACCACAAAACAGAACAAAAGAAACTTCCAGCAACTCATCTGTATTCCAAAGGCTGGTGCCATTTTGCATCTCCTGTCTGCAGTGGGCCTTGGTTGTCCCACATCCTGAGTGGATTTTGGTTAGCTTTAGTGTAACATTTAATATTAGCCAAATATGCAAAGTCAAAGTCATACTCCTTTGGGTAGTTTACAGTGTTTCTCTCATCATGGTGCTGAGCATTTTTTCATGTGCCCATTTGCCATCAGCATATCGCGTGTGTGTGTGTGTGTGAAATATCCAAACTTTTGCCTATTTTTTAAATTGCTTCCTTATTGTTGGTTTTAGAAAACAATTTGGGGAAAGGGCTTGGACCACACTCAGCAGTGCTCAGGGAGAGTTTCTCGTGCTGTCTTCAGGGCCCACTCCTGCTGGTGCTCAGGGGACCATATGTAGTGCCTGGGATTAAAACCATGTCAGCTGCATGCAAGTCAAGTGACCCCTGTACTGGTTTGTTTTCAGGCCACGCCCACCTGTGCTCAGGGCTTGCTCCTAACTATGCTCAAGCATAATTTCTGGTGGTGCTTGGGGACCATAGGCATTGCGGGGGATCAAACTCAGGTCAGCTGTGTGACAAGCAAGTGCCCTACCTGCTGTGCTGTCTTCAATCCCTAGGAAACAAATTTTACTCCGTTTATAATTATGCAGTAAACACCACATCCAGTTTTACATTTCCATTAGTCTAAAAGTCCCAATGTTTTGAGCTTATTGTTAAGTCTTTAGAGGCGTTGGCGTTTTCTCTGCGTTCAGATGTCATCTTGTTTTCCTAATACATGCCAAGTGCTTCTGCTCGGAATTGGTTTGTTTTGTTTCAATGACGCTGTTTTCACATGAAAATTGAGCTTTCATTACTTAGAGACTGATGATGCCTACGATTAGAAAGAAGAAAGTATATAGCCCAGGATCTTTAAACAAACTGTTCTAGGTTTTGCAGTTCTGGTTTGCAGCTAAAAACAAAGCATGAAGAGATTTGATGACTATTAGATGCTTAGATTTGGCCATTGTCGAGCAACTCCTGCCTTGTTCTATAGATGTGGGGTCTGCTGATGAACAGACCAGAGGGGTTTACTTTTGAGGAGGAGGTATTTATTATTTTGACTTGGGGGCTTCCTCCTGCTTCTGCACTCAGGGATCACTCCTGGCTCAGAGGACCGTCTGGGAGCGGGGAATCGAACCCTGGTCAGCTGCAGACAAGGTTTCTCCTACTCACCTCTGTCCTTTGCTTGTTCCTAAGGAGATTTTTAAACAGGCACTTGTGACAGGGTACAGCGTGGGTAAAGTAGACGAGCGGTGTTTCAGAAGTCCTGCTGGGAAGCGAATATGCCAATTGGGACCCTACTCTTCCCCCTGTTTGCTGGGTCCTCTGGTTATGGGTGGGTGGTTGGGTAGTGGGAGGCAGAATGGAGGTGGGGAGGTTGGGGAGAGGGTGCCACGTCTCCTTGGAAAGGCTTCACACCAAGCAATTAGGGTGTGGAGTTGCCACGGATTTGCTTAACTGTATCTAGCACATGATGTCTAGAGAAGTCGGGAGGATCGCCACTTTCAGTCGTGCCTGTTCAAGAGGTGGCCTTGAGCTCACTAACATGAAACATTTCATTTTCTGTTTAAAACATCAGGGGGCCGGAGCGATAGCCCAGCGGTAGGGCATTTGCCTTGCACGCGCCGGCCTGTGCTGGCCCGGGTTCGATCCCGGCATCCCATATGGTCCCCGAGCACTGCCAGGAGTAATTCCTGAGTGCAGAGCCAGGAGAGACCCCTGAGCGTTGCCAGGTGTGACCCAAAAAAGCAAAACAAACAAACAAACAAACAAACAAACATCATCATTTCCTTGTGGAAGCTAAAGGAACAGTTACTATATTTTCAAATGAACATAATAGAAACCTTAATAATTTTTAATTCCTTTGTGTGGCGTCTGGTGCTGGGACTCGAACCCAGCACTCCCCACATGCAGGGCAAGTGCTCTGCCCCTGGGCATCACCCCCAACTCTAATGTCTATTCTGATAAGTGAGTTTTGAGAGGTTTATAATTAGAGGAGTTAGTGCCGTCTAGTTTGGATGGGTTGGTCAGGAATTTCTTCATAGGGCTGGGGTAGATCCCGTGGTGCGCAGGAGCACAGACTTTGGAGGCAGACGCCCTGGCTTTGATCTCTCAGCCAGAACACCAGGAGCGACCCTCAGGCACTGTGCCAGGAGTAGCCCCTGAGGTGGATTCCCCCAATTAGTTTTATTGGATATCTATTATAAAATAACATCCAGTATCCTTCCTCGTTTCTTTTCAGTTTGCCCTTCAAAAACTTATATCCTGGGGCCAGAGCGATAGCACAGCAGGTAGGGCGGTTGCTTTGCATGGGACCGACCTGGGTTTGATCCACAGCATCCCATACAGTTCCCTGAGCACTGCCGGAGTAATTCCGAGTGAAGAGCCAGAAGCGTTGTCGAGTGTGACCCCCCAAAAAGAAAAAAAAAACTTATATCCTGGAGCTGGAGTGATAGCACAGTGGGTAGGGTGCTTGCTCGGGCTGACCCAGGTTCAATCCCTAGCACCCCACATGCTTTCCTGAGCCTACCGGGAGGTATTCCTGAGTGCAGAGTCAGGAATAAGCCCTGAGCACCCCTGGATGTGGGCCCTAAAATCCAAAACCAAGCACAAACATCTCTTTGTTGATCTGACTGGAATTCCAGGACTTGAGGACAATATAGTGGGCTTCTGGATTTTCTGTTCTCATCGGTGTTGGTAAATTGTGGAAGTCAGAGATTGGCGATAGCATTTCCCAGACTGTCTCACAGAATCAGAAGATGGCAAGCACGTTAATGGAACTCTTACTGTTCTCTCAACACTTAAAATGGACAGACGGGGCCAGAGCGGTAGTACGGCTGATTGGGCTTTTGCCTTGCTCACGGCCTACTCAGGTTCAGACCCCAGCATCCCATAAGGTCCCCTAAGCACCGCCAGGAATAATTCCTGACTGCAAAGCCAGGAATAACCCCTGAGCATTGCCTGGTGTGATCTAAAATGCAAAAAAAATAAAATAAATTTAAAAAAAAGTAAAATGGGCATGTGATCTATTAATTCTAAGCCTTGTCACTTGTCACTTGTCTTCCCCTTGTTCATTGACTTGTTTGAACGGGCTCCAGTAACATCTCCATTCATTGGAAATGAGGTTCATTATTGTTACTGGTTTTGGCATATTGGACACTCCACGGGTAGCTTGCCAGGCTCTGCCGTGGAAGTCTAAGCCTTACTCCATAAATATAGATCATCTCTTTAAAATTAAAAAAAAATTCCTGGGCTTCCATAGCAGTACTGGGAGCCACCAGGGGGTGACCCTCTGCAGAGCTCAGGAGATCACGTGGTGCCTGGGAATGAAATCTCAATGTGCCAGGCATGGCTGAGCTATTTCCCAGCCCCATGAATTTAGGTATCCGACATATTGTGAGAATTGGGCTTTCATACACTGTCACTTAGGACATTGAGACCAGGACTGGATTAACAGGCATAGAGATAGTTGATCTCAGCTTTATTTGAGACATTAGACTCCCATAGCCCATTTGCCATGAAACGTGCTCTTCAAGGACACAGAGTTAGTTCAAAGGACCGAGTGCTGCCTGGCATGCATGTGGCCTGTAGGGCACCATAGGACCTCCTTGGCCTCACTAGGGACATAATGGTGTCCCCAACACCACTGGGAGGCCTCCTCAGCCCTCCAAAATGACAAGTATATCCCTATATTGCAACTTTTGGATTACTCCAGGCTTTTCTCTCAGGAATTACTCCTGGAAGTGCTCCAGGGACCACATGGGTTGCCGTGGATCGAACCTGGGTCGGCCATGTGCAAGGCAAACGCCCTACCCGCTGTACTATCACTCCGGCCCTACAACTTTTAACTAAGCAATTTAACAGGAAAATGAAATACATGATAGATGCAGTCCTTCGTTTCACATAGACTTACTAGTCTGGCTTTCTTGGAGATGCTTAAGAGAGATTGGTCAGTGAGATAAAGTCCAGCTCTCCTGGAGTGAATATTCTAGAACATTCTACTAGGGAGATTAGGAAACAGGCCCAGGAGGAGAGTCATGGCGGGAACGGAAGGTCAGTTCAGGGAACTTTCAGGAACTCAATGGTCACGCTGGAGAGATGCAGGGTGCCTTGTCTGAGAGCAAATGCCCTCACTGCTCTCTCCCACGCATCTGCAGATAACTTAGACGTGGTCTGGAAACAATTACGAGGCTTTACTCCCGACTGCCTGCCTCCTTCACTTGAACTATTTTTCCTTCTGCTTTTCTGAACTACCTGTTGCCCTGAGGCGTTGCTGTTCCCCAGAGCTTTAGTCCAGGCTGGCCATTTTTGAAGGTGGAGTGGGCCCTTCCGACAGAAAACAGACGTTTTCCTGGGGCACCAGCGCCTTCTTGAAGCTGCAGAAGGTGGTGTGGGGGGAGGGGGTAGGTGCTGATGGTCCTTGGATTTACTCCTGGCTCTGCACTTAGGGATCACTTCTAGCAGTGCTCAGGAGGGGACCATATGGGGTACCAGGGATTGAACCTAGGTCAGCTACATGCAAGACAAGCGCCCTACCTACTGTACTGTCGCTCCCTGTAATGTTCTTTTTTTGACAGACATTAGGTCCATCCTATTTCTTCAGTTCCACTTATTCCTCCTCACTCACTTCGGCCAGTCTGGATAACCGTTACCACCATAGCATGTCGCTCCTGGGCTCAGCACTGGCTGTCCTAATTCGGCTCACCCCAGTTATTCAGAAAAGCCTCTGAAACATCTGCTCCTCATTGTTTGGCGAAGGGCGGTGGTGGGGACGGGGGTCTTTCAGGTACCAATGTCTCCATCTCGGCCTTGATTTGGTTCAGTTTCATTTTGGTCCCTAGAGCAAGAGTAACTGCGTGAGGGACACACCTGTCAGTGGCTGGGCAGCAAAGACAAGGCTGTGTCTCGGCGGCTCGCTGCTCCTACTGGTCTGCCGGGACCTGCTTTTCCTCTTAAAAACATCTCCGTGTGATGTTCTCACTTAAAAGATGGAGGGCCGTTTGATCCGAGCCCAGGATTGGTTGGCTACAGGGTTTTTAATAGAAAACACTCCTGCACCCCTCGGGGGTCGAAATTAAAGCACACACTTCTTTCTTTTCGACCTTCGAACCCTTGCCATTTACATCAAACAACTCTCCGAGAGAGGGGGGCTAAATTAGTAATCATCTGTGATCGCATTTCTCTAACCGGCCTCCTGCAAACTTGGCATTTGCTCTTCAAGCCGAGGAGTTTCCGTCTTGGGAGGATTCCGGCACCAGGCTCCGAGTGCCACAACTCTGTGGCCTTTGAGAACAGTGGCTGGGAGTTGGAGAGGTGGCCCAGGGGTTAAGGCACTTGCTGGCCAGCAGGTGCCCCAGCTCAGTCCCGGCACCATGTTTGGTTCCGCAGCACCACCAGAAGGAATCCCTGAGCCCAGAGTCAGGAGGAAGTTTGGAGCACCACAGAGTCCGGCCCCAACACCATTGGCCTTTGCCCCTCCAAGAAACAGTAGCAAGGGAGGTGCAGAAAGGCTGGGCCTCTGGAATTCAGAGCCTCAGGTTTCTTTAATCTGTAAAATAGGAATGTGTGCAACTACAGGGGGCAACCGAAGGAAAGTGTGGGGGGGTGTCAGCGGCACTGGTGGAACGGAAACTATGTTCGCCTTCAACCTCTTGGGGTTTCCATGTTACTTTTAAGTAAAGTGAGATGAAATGTAACCAAGTTTTGCATAAGTAACTTCAAGAGTGTAAATGATCAAAGCTACTTTCTTAGAGACTCCGGATGACTGCAGACAATTAAACATGGTATACGCTTATTATTTTGTTTTAGGGCCAGGGTAGGAGTTACTTTAAAATAGATGGTTCAAACTAAATGTTCCGTTGGAGAACGACAAGGTCAGTAACCCAGAGCAGTGGGAAGTGAAGTACATCGCATCCCTTTTTTGCACATGTTTTGGGCCCACCCTGGTGGTGTTTGGGGGCTGCTCTTAGCTTGGCGCTTCAGGGATCATGTAAGGTTAAACATTTGAAGGTCGCACAAGCAAAGGATCCGCTCTGGGCCTTGATCCATCTCCCAGGCCTTTCGCTGTTGCTGTCGTTAAGTAAAAGCAAACAGTGAGACACTGTCTTTGCTATGTTGAAATCCTAAACTCGACTCGATTCCAGTAAAAGATCATTCCTTCATTTTCTTCCTTGATCAAAGAAAGTTTGAAATGAAACTCTGAAACGCCTACAAATATTTCTCCATGAATTTAAAAGATCAGGACTGTGAGGGCTCATCTCCACCCAGTGCTGGGTGGGCGTCACTTCTGGTGGTGCTGGGGTGGGGGCCCCAAGTGAGCTCAGGGGTCTGCACTAGAGCCTGAGAGTGCTCCAGTCCTTTGAGCCCCCGTTCTGGCTCCAAAAAAAATCGGGACTTCAGGGGTAGAAGTTGTGGATCAACAGTGAAGAGAAAACTTCTGCCTCCTTTGGAAGTGAGGAAGTGATGAAAACATTCTGTGGCTGATCTTAAGACTTTATCTTCAGACAACTGGGTGTTTGGGGAGGTTTGGAGAGTAGGGTGTTTCCTCTGCCTGCCAAATTCTTTAGTACAACTCCAGTTGGGCCCTGACCTCCCCAGGTTACTCTGAGGGGGCATTTTCCTGCTCCCCAGGTCGCTTCTTGGAGCTCCCGTCATCTCCTGTTCAGAAATCAGGAGCAGGGACCGAAGGATAGTCCAGCGGGAAGTGTCTGCCTGGCATGCAGCCAACCCAGGTTCAATACCGGCATCCCAGATGGTGGTATTGAAGGCTGCTCTTAGCTTGGTGCTTCAGGGATCATGTAATGTTAAACACTGAACACTTTCAGGAATAATTCCTGAGTGCAGAGTCAGGAGTAACCCCTGAACATAGCTGGGTGTGACCCCAAAAGCCCCCAAAAAGAAAAAAAAACAGGAGCAGAAATTACTTTCAGGTAGTGCCTCCCTGACCCCGGCGCACTGAGCTCTGAGTCCACTGAATGGGGGCGTGGCCGTGGGGCGGAGCACCAGGGCGGGAGTCAGGCCTCTGGCCCACCCTTTGGTTCCCCTCCATCATGCTGGTGATCCGCAGAGGCTCAGTGGAGGGCCAGGAGTACTGGCCTCTCTGTGGCCCAAGTCCAGAACGTGTCCCCTAGCTTCTACTGAAGTCACGGCTACTATGAACCCCTTAAAACTCTATTTCCCTTGGAAGCATGAAGTCCACTTTCTTTGCATCCCTAAAATCTTGCATAGTGCCCGGACAGGTGTAGAAACTCAGGACTGAGTACGCCAATGATGGAAGCAAAGATTTCCTTTTAATCTTCCCAGATCATGTTTCTTTTTTCCTTCTTTGGCCACACCCAATGGTGCTCAAGGCTTTCTCCTGGCTCTGCACTCAGGAACCACTCCTAAAGGCGCTTGGGACCGGATGGGATGGCAGGAACGGAACCCGCATCAGCCGCAAGGCAATAACGTAACCCAGCCCACGTCTCCCCATCCCTTCCTGGGTCATTTCTTCTTCCTTTTTAATTCTTTTGTTTGAATCCACTCGGAGGTGCTCAGGGCTTATTCCTGGCTCTGCACTGCTGTCAGTGCTTTGAGAACCATCTGCGTTGCCAGGAATCAAACCAGGTCGACCACGTGCAAGGCAAGTGCTTAACTCACTGTACCCAGAAATATCTTTGCGGTGAAAGATTTATCTTTCCAATAAAATGTCCGTTTTACGATGGTGGATTTGCTCTTTGTATAACAACACTTTGATTCTCCTCCAGGAGGGAAAAAAAGCAAAGAATGAGGGGAACAGTTTTATCATCCATTAAGCCAACACCATGATCTGATAACACTTTGGCACCAGCATGTACCACTGGTGGTTCACAGTTGAGTGTGACTTAATTAAACACGAGGCACAGCTCCTGTTGTCTCATTTGGTTTTATATTCTGAGAGAAGGCAGAGTAAATCTTTTGGGGGCCTTGGGGTGGTGGAGACACCCGCAGTGCTCAGGGCTTATTCCTGACTCTGTGCTCGGGATCACTCCTCATGCTGCTCAGGGCGCTATAGGGGAGCTGGGGATTGAATCTGGGTTGACCGCTTGCCAGGCAGATGTGCGCCCCACTCTACTCTCCCTCCGGCCCCCAGGCAGAGTAAACATTTTTTTTTTTTTTTTGCTTTTTGGTGTCACACTCAGCAATACTCAGGGGTTACTCCTGGCTCTGCACTCAGGAAATACTCTTGGCTGTGCTCAGGGGGCTCATATGGGACGCTGGAGATTGAACCGGGTCGGCCGTGTGCAAGGCAAATGCCTTACCCACTGTACTGTCACTCCAGCCCAATGAACCCAGAGCCACGGCAGAGCCTGGCAAGCTACCCGTTGGTGTATTTGATATGCCAAAAACAGTAACAACAATGAACCTCATTCCCAATGAATGGAAACGTCACTGGCGCCCGCTTGAGCAAATCTACCAACAATGGGAACGCAAGTGACAAGTGACAAAATTTTTTGCTAAACCACAGTGAGATATACAGTTGCAAAAATGTTGTTTGGGTTTCAGTCACACAGTGTTCCAGCACCCATCCCCTCCACCCCTCCCCGGCCCAATGCAATGCTGGAACAGTGCTGGTTGCATTCTGTCCCGCCTGCTTCTAGAGGCTGGAGGAGCAGGAAAGAACGTGGCTCTGCCCGGCTTAGGCTGCTCTCCCGGGAGGCAGGCAGTGCACTAGGGCTAGGGCTGAGCCGGGCCCTGAGCCTGCCGCTGTGGGCCGAGGCCCTGCAGGTACCAGCTTGCTCAATCCAAGCCTTGCAGGGGCCTCGCCCAGCAGTTATTGGCTGCACTTTGCCTTTCTGTTGGGAATGAATTACCACGGAGACAGGGAGTGCCCCCACCCCCCCAATTCTCAGCCTCCCCCTCTTCCTTCCATTGGTTCAAGCACATCTTGTGGTGCTCGTTGAGTGGGCTTGTGGCCCTCCTAAGCAGCTGCCCTGTGAAAGGGTGTTTGTGTCTTCGTCTCTTTGTCCCTTGCTCCGCAGTTCCTGGGCACTTCCCAAGTCACTCTGACCCGAAGGCCTGGGCTGGGCAGGGAGGAGGAGCTGAGTGGACGCCTGTGGAGATCCAGGCTCACGCTGGCGCTTTCCCCCACCCCCTGCTGCTCGACCTTTTGTTTTCTCCCAGCCCCCTCCCCCACCCCCTCTTCCCCTGGGATTTTGCATTTTCAATGAGGTCTTGCTTCCCTGAGCTGTAGGGAAAGTGCATCCCCTTTAAGCTGGCTACAAAGAGCGCTTCCCCCTCTTAGCGCTGGCTCTGGAAGAGTGACTTTGCTTTGAGACCAGGTGGGGACTTTGGTAGTGGCGCCTGGCGCTGGCTTTGCTGGGCCAAGCCTGTGAATGCTTGTCGGTGCAGTCAATGGTCTCTCTGCCCCGATTTCCCTTAACTTGAAGGGAATTTTTGCTCCCATTCTGTGGACCAGTCAAGGCTTATCACCCAGAGGATTGTCCCCTTTCCCCACATCCACGCCAGCACTTGTTGTTCTTGCTCTTTTGAATATGTGCCAGTCTCTGATATAAAGTGATATCTCATTTTTGTTTTGATTTGCATCTCTTTTATGATTAGTGATGATGAGCATTTTTTCATATGTTTTTGTTTTCTTTTATTTTGGGGGTGGGGTTGGCAGCACTGGGTGAGGAACTTACCTTCTCTACTATTTTTCTACCCCTCCTCCTTTTCCTTTAAATTTATGTTGCCAGCATAAATTTATCCAAGTAGAGAAGGTGCTTGACTGACCAGTAAAAACCACAAGGATCGCTTGTTGCTGAGGACTATGAGGATAGTTGCATAGAAGGGTAGGGAGGGGAGACGTCTACTAAAGACTTAACCAGGGGCACGATGTCCGCCCCTCCTGTCTGCCTGGTAGACTCTGTTAGAATTCTGTTCTTGTCCAGAGCGATCATTTCCAACTATTATTGGCATTGTGTTCCCTTCTCTATCCTAACTGCCCTCTGCCTACCACACACTTGTGGCAATGGAGAGAGAGAGAGAGACAGAGAGAGACAGAGACAGAAAGACAGAGTCAGAGAGAGAGAGAGAGAGAGAGAGAGAGAGAGAGAGAGAGAGAGAGAGAGAGAACAGTGTACAGACTGGGAAATGTACACTGGTGAAGGGACTTGGATGAATGTTGGAACATTGTATGACTGAAACCCAAAGATGAACAACTTTGTAACCTTGTATCTCACGGAGATTCAGTTAAAATAAATCAATCAATCAGTGATTGTGTTTCTAATGCAGCTGGTTACTGGTGACAGAGAGGGTTGTGCAAGTCACAAAGCGGAAAAGGTTAGGTTAGGGTTCAGATCCGTCTGGGCTTCTGCCGGAGACTTGGGTTAATTACTTTGATTCCACAGTTAATGAGTACTTTTTGTCTAACTTTTCATGCTGCTGGGTTTAGCTGACCTCACCGTGGCTTATCTACCAGGACTTAGGCAGAGATCCTGTGGTTAGTTCTGCTCCCCGGAAGGCTTGTAAAGGAAAGAGAGAGGCAAATGGGTAGAAATCATTTGAAAACTAATGGAAATGCAAGCAAATGTAAAGAAAGGGCCATCCCTGAGGGGTCGGGGGAGAAAACCTGAAAATAAATGAGGTCAAACTTTCCAAGCTAGGGAGATAGTTCACGCGGGACGCCTGGGTTCTATCCCAGGGTCCCCGAGCACCACTAGAGAGCTCCCCATGCTTACCACCGCCTCACAAAACTAACCAGTTCTGAACTTCAAGGTGTAAGAATGTGCTGGGCATGGCAGGTACAGCATGATTACTATATACTAACAGTACTGTGTTGCACGTTTTCAAGTTGTTAAAGATCTTGGTAGTTCGCATCACAAGAAGGATTTTCACTGTGCTGGCAAGGGTTGTGAACTAATCTCATCGATCATTTGGCAACGTTTGCATTTACCAAATCTATGTTGTGGACCTTAAACGAATGTGATGTTGTGTATCAATGAAATTGGGAGGCAAGAGAAAACAACTTGAAACCATAAGAGAAGAAAACCCGAAACCTCAATGCCACCTTCTCGTCTTAGGTGGTGAGTCTACATTGTTTATTCTGTATTCTGGAATTTATTTCTTCCTGGTAGCTTAGGAAAAGCTCTCTTATGTAATTGAAATTTATTTCTTCTGACTTTCTCTGTGGAAACAGAAGTGACTCACAGCTCTCTCCTACACTTGAAAGACCGTGAAATTCTCTATTATCTTCGGAGTGGTTCCCATACTGAGGGTGTGTCCTCAAGGTACTTGATCTGTCTGCTTGGGTTGAGGGGTGGGGATGGGGGAGGTGAAGAAAGGAGAATCCTGCCCCTCAAATGAGTGAGGAGTGAGCTCAAAAGTTACCTTAAAGAGAGTCCTTTTGATTTGACATGAACTTAAAGAATCTCGTGGGTGGTTTTTCTTCCTAGTGTGTGTATATGTGTGTATTGACCCATTTTTGAACCCGAGTTGATATATATATGTATATATATGTATATATATATGTATGTATGTATATATGTATATGTATGTATATATATGTATATATATGTATGTATATATATTTGCTTTTGGATCACACCCAGCAATGCTCAAGGGTTACTCCTGGCTCTGCACTCAGGAATTACTCCTGGCAATGCTTGGGGGACCCTATGGGATACCAGGGATCAAACCTGGGTCGGCCGTGTGCAAGGCAAACAACCTACCCACTGGACTATCGCTCCGGCCCCCTGAGCTGCTATATTGAGTTTTCAAAAGCCCCCCCGTCCTGATCCTGTGGTTTCCTTCCTCATTTTCTTATCTAAGCTGATTTTCCCCCATCTCTTTCCAACAACTTGTCCCTTTCCCATCTCTGTTTTTTTTTTCTTCATCTTCTTCTGGGATTTTCTTTCACAAGGAAATTGAACAAGAGTTGGAAGAGAAAAAAAATTTTTTTCTCTCAAAACAAACATGTACGGACGCCTTTCCTCTTGGCTGCCATGAGACCTCAGTAGCTATATTTTCATTTTACTATAATAGATTTGAATAGCTTTGAGCAGACTGCCAAAGGTAGGAGGGCACTTAATACCTTCAAGTTTTAGAATGCTTTGTTTGCCAACCTGGCTCCTGGCCCAGACAGAGCAGCCCAGAACCTGGAGTGGCTGTCAGAGGCACTGGAGAGAAGTAGCTGCTTGTCTGAACTGCTTCGGACCCATCCTTTGAAATAAATATGCCGAGACGCTCGGCGCAGATCAGTGGTGTCAGGAGTTTGCAGAATCGCCGACCCGTTATTGAGAACGGCCTGATCACAGCATGTTATTAGTGTTCTTGTTTTAAGCGGAGCCAGCCAGGCCAGTCCCAGGTGCTCCAAGGAGGTAGGAGGAAAGTAGCAGCCTCTGAGGTAAGAGACCAGAGGCTCCATGCTGCAGGCCTTGAGCTAACCACGGGACCTGCGCTTGCGCTAACCCCGGACCTGGGCATGCTCTACTTTCTCCCTGTAACCTCCCAGGTAGCTTTCCAGGCCAAATGTGTGGAAAAATCTGCTGACTCAGTTTCCCTCAGTCCTTGTAGCCAAAAGCATCACATTCGGGAGTGACGGGAGGGCTCTGGAGGGCAGAGAGCTAGCCCGGGGGGGCAGCGGTCAGCTGCTTGCCTTGCGTGCAGCATACCCCCATTTGGATCCCTGACACCATCAGGAGTGAGTGACCCCCTTCCCCAAGCACAGAGCCAGGACCCCAGAGCATTGCCAGGTTGGAGCCCTAAAACTCTCTCAAAAGAAAAAATCCCCGCAGTTAGCTTCCTGAACACACTGGGAAAACGGCAGAATTCCCGACTGGAATGACAGGGGCACAGCTCTTCATGCCAGGGTGGAGATGATGGTGCTGGGATTTGCAAACCAGAATCTCTGCGGAGAGTGAGGTGAGGCCTCAACGGAGAGTCTCTCCTCACGGGCGCATGAAATCAGGAGGCGTAGTCCCGGCTTCCCATGCCAAACTCATTTCCTCAAAACCTGGAAGTTGCTTGCAAAAAAAAAAAAAAAAGGAGAAAAAAGAAGCCCAGCCTAAGTGGCTTCCCTGCCATCCGGCTTCCATGGAAAGAGCCTTTGCAAGATTAAAGGACTCGAGCTGTCATTCTAACAGGAGGGTCTGGAGATTCCTGTTTCAAAGCAAGGTAGAAATTTAGGCCCTTTTTTTTTTTTCTCAGTCGTGTATTTGGGTAAGTTTTCTTTACCTTCTCAACTTCAGACGCTTGAGGAGTCACGGTCTGTGAGGCTACAGATGTATCCTGAACGTTACAGTAAAGAGAGTGAGAAGGAAATCTTTGGATTTTATCGATTATTTCAAACTTGCCCTGGGTGGGTCTGCAGCACTTTTTCTTTCTGCTAGGTTCAGACTCAGGGGATTCTTGGATGCCCCCTGTGCCCAGCACTCTTTTCCCTAGTCAAGTTCGTGCCTCAGAAGTCCCTAGGGAAAAGGAAGATGACCCGGATGTCACATAGCTATGGGCTGCAGTTTCTGAGTCCTTTGTAAGTAGTGGCGGCCCACTTGTAGAATTAATGTCCAGTGGAGTTGGCAAGGGGAATAGGAGGGAGGGAGGGAGTCAATCCCAGGGAGTAAGGAGACGTCTAAGGCTCGTGAAATGAGCGTGACAGTGCAGGGCTATCTGGAGGCACATAGTTCAGAAGGAACATACCTGAGAAAGCTTGGAATTAGCAAACGTTAAACCCTGCCTTATTCTTTTGGCTTCTCCAAGAGCTTTTTTTTTTTCTTCTTAGTGAATGGAATTGCCTCTGGGGAGTAAATAATGAAAAATGTCAGGATACACACAAGAGGCTGTAAGAGATGGGGGGAGGCCCGGACACAATTTGTCCCTGGCCGAGATGAGCTGCTGAACACTTGTGGAAGGGACTTTGCTGGAGCAGCTTCCCGATGCCCTGAACAAGATGGGCCCACCAGGAGCTCTTCACAGCTCAGCAGGGGTCTGGCTAGTGCAGAGAGAATCTGAGGGGGCCAGGCACATTCCATGGCTTGTGGCCGCCAGTTAGTGCACTTGGAAAAATGACATAAGGGGCTGTAGCCATAGCACAGCGGGAGGGTGTTTGCCTTGCACACAGCTCACCCAGGTTCGATCCCCGGCATCCCATACGGCCCCTGAGCACTACTAGGAGTAATTCCTGAGCAAAGAGCCAGTAACCCCTGAGCATTGCTGGGTGTGATCCCTCTTTGCACCCCCCAAAAGTGAAATAATTGTGCGATGTTCTATTGGATTTACTTCTTGGCAGTGTAAGGGTAAACCCAGCGCCGCACACAGGCAAGACACCTTCTCTGCCATTGAACCGCTGTTTGATTTCTTTCATTCCTCCGTTTTGTTGCTGTTACCATGACTCTTGGTCCCGCACGTGGTAGTTGTTTATCTGGGGATTGCACATTGTGCTTGTGGTGTCTGGACATCTGTGGCTGTGGTCTGCCAGAGAGGACACACAGGGATGGAGACGAAGATCACTAGTAGTGCCCAGCTGGGGCTTGAGCTGGGCAGAAGGACAGTGTAGTAGCCTCAGGTTGGCCAGGCCAGTCAGTGCCTTTGTCCAGCCTCAGGCAGCTTTCCCAGCCCATGGCCAGGAGCCAGTCTAGTGCCTACACCCACCCCTGACATCCCCAACTCTTAATTTCTCCTCCACTTCTCACCATTTGAAATACTCTTGCTTTTGGGTGTGACAAGTGTTTTAGAAACTTGTGCTAGACTCGATTTTACACCAACACTCAGTTTATTTTATCCTATCTTTGAGATACTTTGAGTTACCGATTTGTATCTTTGGTTTTGTTTCTGAGACACACCCAGTGAAGCTCAGGACTTCCTCCTGCCTTTGTGCTCAGGGATCACTCTTTGTGGCGGGGCTTAGGGGACTTAGAGGGACCGTATGTGGTGTCAGAGATCGGAGCCTGGCCTGCCACTTTACAAGGCAAGCCCCTTGCCACTGTACTATCTCTCTAGCCCCCAGATCTTTATGTTTGCAAGTGGGAGGTACCCATGATGCCCAAGGGTACCTTCTGGCTCTGCATTCAGGAATTATTCCAGGTGGTGCTCAGGTGACCATATGGGATGCTGGGCATAGAACCTGGGGGTGGCCATATACAAGGCAAACGCTCTCCCAGCTGTAGTATCGCCGCCCTCCTTTTCTCATTTTATTTTTTTTCTGCTTTTTGGGTCACACCCAGCAATGCTCAGGGGTTACTCTTGGCTCTGCACTCAGTAATTACTCCTGGCGGTGCTCAGGGGACCATATAGGATGCCAGGGATTGAACCCAGGTTGACCGCAGCAAGGCAAGTGCCCTACCCGCTGTGCTATTGCTCTGGCCCACCTTTTCTCATTTTATAGGAGAGTTGGAAGTTCAGAGCAGCACGGCTTCCCTGTCCACCTTGGCCTAGCTAAGGTGATAGATGGGACCCCAGCTCAGAGCGGGGTTTCCTCCTGGCTGACCAGCGGTCACTCTCTCCAAGACCATCTCTCTGTATCAGAGATGTGACTCAACCAAGATGCAGCGCCTCCACTCCTGACTCTCAGCAGAGCTTGTGATCTGATCTAGCACTTTCTTAATTCTCCAACCTAGAACTTGCTGTCAGGTCAACAAAATGCAGCTCATTGCTTGTTGGGACCCTGAGATGTGAGTACTGGGGAGCGTGTGTGTGTGTGTGTGTGTGTGTGTGTGTTGGGAGAGGGGGTCAGGTGCCTGTGCTGATGTCAGAATCTGCCTTCATGGTTTATGCTCATCCCTACCCAACATTTCTCCATCCTCGTGACTTCCAGGATGAAGGAAGTCCTAAGAGGGGGTGAATTATCTTGTGCTACTTGACTTATTACAAAAGGTCCAACTTCTTCGTGAGTTCGGGTCCTCCTGTCTGGAAGTCCTAGCTCACCAGTCACGGCACATCCTGTTCCCATGACCCCGATGTCCTGTATCAGTCACCTGCAGGTGTTTTCCTGTTTCTTCAGGGCCAGAGAAGCCCTAGCACAGGGCATTGCACCAGCCGCCTTTTGTCCCGAGGGTCGGCCATTCTTTTTACTAAGAGCTGATGTCTTGTCAGTTTTCTGGGCCATTGCTTTGAAGTTACTCAAGCCTCCCTACAGTGGCATTTTTTAACTGCTTGACAGATATTCTTCCTCATTCAGTTGTTGTCACATTCCGAACAGTTGGTGGATACACAGAAATCAATGATAGAGACTCAGTAGGAGTGGAAAGGCCACAGAGGAATACCTGAGAACGCTGTAGTTCACTTGATGCCAAAGACCCCGGCAGAACTCTCTGCCCGAGAGCTGTGATGGAGAAGGACACACGTAAGAGTTCTGGGCTCCCCTGAGTTCAGGGAGCCCATAAATCTGATACAAGAGCCATTAAGAATGCCGACTTCTAATGGAAATGGGCCTCTCTTGGCTGTGGTGTAGACAGAGATATTCTCATCATCACAGCAGTACCTGAGATTTTGTTTTTGTTCTGTTTACTTGGGCCACACCCAGTGATGCTCAGGGGTTTTACTCCTGGCTCTGTGCTCAGTGAGCAACTCCTGACTATTCCCCAGGATCATCTGATACGCTAGGAATTCAATCGCCTTTGTTGGCTGCGCGCAAGGCAAGCATCTTACCTTTGAACCATCTGTCCTGCTGGAACCGGGATTTGGGGCCACCAAAACATATTAACTCATAGGGACCACAGACAACTTGAATATAAATGATCCACATTTATTATAAGTTAAAAATAACTGTGACAAGCTGCTGGGTCTTGTATATTTGCATCTTAATAAAGAAACACGTTCCTTTACCGTGATTTCCTCCACATCCTTCTCCCAAATTAGCATCTCACCTTGTGCCTGTTAGGGCAAAATAGGCCTGGAGAACCCCACCTCTCACCCCATTTTTGTAGGCTTGGGCTGGATGTTTTTACATGCACCATTCCTCTTGATTGGGTGTGAAATCTTCCTCAGAATATAAAAGGGCCAGTGGTGACCTTGCCCTTCCTAGAGAGGTGTAGGGCACAGAAGGTCACAGTCAGGGATATAGCATCTTCCTCACCACTCGCTTCCCTCAATGGGGCCCGTCTTGTTCATTTTGTGAGTCCTTGTGAAAAAATGCCACCATGAAACCAGGTAAACTGACAGCACCACAGACAGCCCAGAGATGTGCCCTCCCGTCTCTCCCTTCTTGGTCCCTTTCCTAGCTGTGCTCAGGGCTCAGCTCTCAGAGATCTGTCCTGGTAGGGCTTGGGGGACCCTGTGGGCTACCGAGGTTTGAAGCCGAGCTGAGCGCCTTGCGGTGATGTCTCTCTGGCCCCTGGAGGTACACCTCCTCGTCATATCCGGTTACAGTTTTGAAAGTTCCAGCAGTGCCTTAAGGGAGCGAAATATCGCATCAGTAATCTGCTTGGCAACTCCCCTATTTTAATATCCTTGAGTTTTTCTTCCTTCATTGGCATGATGGATGAAATTGCCATCTGAAGAGCATAGGACCAGCCAGCTGTGAAGGGTTTGGGGCGGGTGGGGACCACTTGCCATGACTGGTGAGCAGACGCTTTGTTTTCCCATGCCTGGCTTGCTCCCGCCCTGGCCACAAGGCTTCAGCAGCATAGCTTCAAATTGACGGTCCCCAGTGCACATGTGAAGTTCTTGGTGGGATAGGCAGATAAACCAGAGTCCGTAACTGAAATTTCATCCATGTTCAGGCACACGCGTGATGGAAAGAGCCTCTTCCTCTACAGATAGAGCAGTTTATTCGCACTCTTTATAACCGAGTCACTGCTACAAATTAAGGTTCTTTTATGTACTGCCCCCTCCTCCAGCGTCCTTTTAATCAGAATTCAGTGAACCACACTGTTGTATTTCCTGGGAAAATTAATTAGGAAGACGTGGCCGAACGATAGTACAGTAGGTAAGGAATTTGCCTTACACAGATTCCACCTCTATATGGTCTCCTGAACTCACCAGGAGTAATTCCTGAGTACCTCCAGGTATGATATCACTGTTTTCCCGTTCATCCTCGATTTGCTCGAAAGCAGGCCCCAGCAACACCTCCATATGTTCTGTCTCATGCTAGTAGAGCCCAAGGGCATCTGCTTGCTCCAGGAACATAAAGAGCCTCAATCCATTCCAGAATGAGGTCTATAATTGTTACTGGTATTTGGCATATCAAATACCTGCACGACAGAGCCTGACAAGCTACCCGTGTTGTATTTGATATGCCAAATACCAGGTATGATATAAGAACAAAAAAAAAAAAAAAAAAAGGGGCCGGAGCGATAGCCCAGCGGGTAGGGTGTTTGCCTTGCACGCGGTCGGCCCGTGCCGCCGGGTTTGATCCCCGGCATCCCATATGGTCCCCTGAGCAACGCCAGGAGTGATTCCTGAGTGCAGAGCCAGGAGTAACCCCTGAGCATCGCCGGTGTGACCCAAAAAAAGCAAAAAAAAAAAAATAATAATAATAAAAAAAAGAAAAGAAAAGAAAAATTGTGAACTCTGACCAAAAATATAAAAATACTCTGTTTTGGTACATGGTACTTTTGATACAAGATACTTTTTTTTTTCTTTTTGGGTCTTACCTGGCAGTGGTCAGGGGCTATTCCTGGCTCTGCACTCAGGAATTACTCCTGGTGGTGCTTGGAGGACCATATGGGATGCTGAGGAACAAACCCAGGTTGGCCTCATGCAAGGCAAATGCCCTCCCCTGCTGTGCTATTGCATTGGCAATACAAGATACTTCTTTTTTAGTTTGTTTTTTTTTTTATTTGGGGGGGGGGGGTGGGGTTTACACCCAGCAACACTCAGGGGTTGCCCTGGATCTTCGATCAGAAATTACTCCTGGCACTGCTCGGGGGGACCATATCGGATGCCAGGGATCGAACCTGGATTGGCCGGGTGCAAGGCAAATGCCCTACCCGCTGTGCTATCGCTCCAGCCCCTACAAGATACTTCTTAACCTGTTTTCACAAATCAAAGTTCCCTTGCCCAGCCCCATCCTTATTGTATGCCTTGTTTCTCTCAGGATCAAACCTTCACTTGCCATGACCAGAGGTCCTTGTCTGATTAGCAGCTGTGTTCTTGCATTTGTTTGAGTCTTGGCTCACCACGTGTTTGAACTGATCTATGCCTCTGTGTATGTAAGCCTTTAGCTATTAAGTTGACATCTTAACTTTTTTTTTTTCTGTAAGGAGACAGTACCGGAATGACTTCTAGGAACTATTTCTGCTTGTGGAAAAAAAATGCCCCTAATGAAATAATTTCTTCTACTCTCTTGTTCCCATCCTGACCAGATCCTTCCAGGCTTTTTAGACACCCGCCTCCGGAAGGAACAAAACTGTTCTCTGAATTAGGGACTTTCTCCTTGAGGTACCAGGATCAAAATGGATCTTCCCTGAAGTTGTCCAAAAATATAGATGTGATGCCCAATTAGAAATCATCCGTTCTTACTTTTTGGTAAGACAGTCTGTCCCTTGGGGACAAAAAGAATACTGATTTTTTTTTTTTTGAGAGGGGAACTGAGTACGCTGTGTAAAGAGACAGCAGCGGAATCTTGGATGAGGCCAGTCTAGACCCCCCTCCTTCCTGGGGTGGCGGCTACACCAGCCCCGTGAGAAATGAATGCAGAGATGAAGTGACAGACAGAGGTGAGGACTCAGTTGTTCTGACTGCTCAAAGGTCCCCTTTTTTCTCCCTCTGTCTTTATGTTTCTTCTCTATGAATATTGTTAGTGTTATCGGTTGGATACTGGGCCTTTATGGTTGGCTATTGCTCCTCAAAGCTGTGGCTGCATGTTGTTCCAGCTATTTCCTTCTATAAAGCTGAAGCAGTGACAGATTCTTCCTGATTTTGAATGCAGAAGCTAGACCCACTCTCTGCCGGGCCAGAAAACACTGTGAATCCAGCCGCCGTTCACACAATGCTGTGAACTTCTCCTGTGCCCGACACTTCATCGCAGTCTTATTTGGGCAAATCCTCCTCAGCCCTAAAATTGATTTGTTGTGTTGCTGCCACATTTTCCCCCAACATTATTCAGCCAGAACTGGAGCCGCATTAATAAACACAGATTGCATTCCCCGTTGTCTGCTGTGCATGCTGTTTCCATTGCAGTGTCCACGGCGCACCTTGGAGCACTAAGGGGCTCATTATTACTGAATTTCTGCTGGGTTTGTTTCCTCAGCACATGTGCTTGCCTGGTATTGCTGGTAGGCTGTAAGCTCTGTTTTTCCTGTGTGTGTGTGTGTGTGTGTTGTGTGTGTGTGTTGCCTGGTATTGCTAGTAGACCGCAAGCTTTATCTTTCCTATGTGTGTGTGTCTGTGTGTCTATCTATCTGTCTGTCTGTCTGTCTGTCTGTCTGACTATCTGTCTGTCTTTGCCGTGTCATGGTACAGCAAGAAATCTTTTTGCAATGCATTATCATTCATCCCTGTATGCTTCCTCTTAGGTTGAGAGGGATGGATTAAAGAGGAGCTTACTGGGGGCGGGCGATGCCCAGCGGGTAGGGCTTTTGCCTTGCGCGGGCCTGTGCCGCCCGGGTTCGATCCCGCGTCCCCATATGGTCCCCGTGCACCGCCAGGAGTGATTCCTGAGTGCAGAGCCAGGAGTAACCCCTTAGCATTGCCGGGTGTGACCCAAAAAAAAAAAAAAAAAAAAAAAGAGGAGCTTACTAACTCTCATTAATGTCAAAACTGGGGTGAAGAACAGGTGAGGAGAGGTGTAGTTTTTTTTTTGAAGAGCAGCAAAGAGGATCAAAATTCAAAGGCCGCCCATCAGCACTTTTCCTAAATTCCAGTGACCACCTTCAAACTGATCATTGCATGCAGACAGTGGGAGTTGGAAATGGGGCATCTGAACAGCGCGCTTTTCTCTGGGGTGCATTGATCTGCCCATGTTACTGGGTGTTAGTGGAAAAACTTTGTCAAAAAGGATAATTAATTGATTTTTTTTATTTCATTGCTGCCTTGTCAAGAGGCAACAGCCAGTATTCATTAATTTTCATCTGATAGAGCTGAACTTTCTTCTTTTTTTTTTTGTGGCCAAACCATTGAGACAGGAAATGACCCCAGATACAGTTTCCATGACACCCCTGTCACTCGGATCCAGTTTTCCCGAAGATGAAAGACCCGAAGCATCTTTTGATAGTGAGTAACTAATTGGCCTGGCTGATAGTGGGAGTTTTTTAATGTGAAAATAAAGGAGGAAAAAAAGTGGAACAGCTGTGTTTTTGGTACAGTTGTCTAATCCCCAGATAAAACACTCCAAGGACATTAAAATTGAATAGGGGGGAAAATTGTAAAAGGGAAAAAATAAATCTAAAATCTGTGAAAGCAGTACTTTACTTTGGAGAAAATACGGAATTTATTTATGTGGAAAAGCAGAAAAGCAAACAACAACAAAAGGGAAATTTTCCAGAGCCAAGTGACTGAGCGATGCCTTTTAGGAATATATGTTCACACAAAGCCTGATACCGGTTTTCAGCTGGTCTTTACTCTCTGCATGGGGAAAAAAAAGACATTACCTGCTGGGGTTTTTTCTTTTTAGGGTCACACCCAGCGATGCTCAGGGGTCACTCCTCATGGTACTCTGAGGACCATAAGGAATGATGGGGTGTGAACCCAGGTTGCAAGTACCAGCTGTACTATGCTCTCCTTTTTCCTTTTGGTACTCTCTCTCTCTCTCTCTCTCTCTCTCTCTCTCTCTCTCTCTCTCTCTCTCTCTCTCTCACACACACACACACACACACACACACACACACACAGCCTCACAGCCTTTTGCATTCAAAGCATGCACTCCAGCCCATTATGCTATCTCTTACCTTCAAGTTGATGTTTTCTAAACATACCTCTGTATAGCAGGGGGATAGCTAATACATCGTGTTGGGAGGTTAAAAATGTCTAGAATTGCGGAGACCTGGAATGTGGCTCTGAAGGAGAACTGGGGTCTCCCCACCCCATCCCCGTGCCACAAACTAGCAAACAAAGCCTTCTGCTTGGGTGTACAAAGAGGTTGTAGTAGTCCAGACCCCTGGATTCTCCCCGCCCCACTCCACACCTTCAAACCTCTACCAGCACCATGCCCCCCCACCCCCCACATACACACACTGACCCACGAATTTTTGTAAGCTGATGATGTCAGCCAAATCGAGATATTTGGTTAGATACGTTTATTTTTTTTTTTGAGTCACACCTGGCCATGCTCAGGGATTACTCCTGGCTCTGCACTCAGGAATCACTCCTGGCAGTGCTTGGGGACCATATGGGATGCCGGGATCGAACCCGGCTGCGCAGGGGCAAGGCAAACACCTTACCTGCTGGACTATCATTCCGGCCCCATATTCGGTTAGATACGTTTTTAAATAATCAGTCCCCTTATACACATTAGACTTAGGTTTCATTTGTATTTTTACTTCTTGGAGAATGAAATGTGAACAAGCCAGGCCACTGTCAGACAGTTATGGGGAATTTTACTGGACCCTTGGCAAGATCCAATAGTCAGGAAGCTGGGCCCTAATTCCCTGCCTTTCCCAGCCACAGTCCCCAAGCCCCCTCCTCCCCAAGCCAAACCCCAGCCTCTGCGGATTCCTCTTTTCTCTTGTAAATGAGGGGCTGGAGTTGTTCTTCTTAGCCCTTGTTCTGTGCTTTTTGACCCCAGACTGAATAGAGGGAACCATAATGAGGAGACCAGAAATCTAGATAAAGGGTCAAAATTTTCAAAGGGACACAACATCTATTTATCTCTCCCACAGGTAGAACTGATGATTAACGTGAAAGGTCTGTTTCCTTAGTTTGGAATCTTGAGGAATGAGGACTTTGAGTTCCTGAGTTTTCTCTTAGTCCCTGTTTTCTGCGTGTGCCTGCAAGTAAGCGCAGCGCGGCCCTGGGCACTAGCTGGGCGCTAGCTGGGCGCCTTTCCCGCTAACATGCACCTCTCTTTTCTGCCTGTATCACAAAGCAGCCCCTTAGCTCCCTTGAGCCTTTTTCTCAGTCTTGTTTCCATTTTCCTGCCGGACTTCTTTCATTTTGCATTTAGGTACCTCCCCTCTGGTTCCATTTTGCTCTCCCTAGCAGCAGGGAAAAGACACATGTGAACACCCAGTTCCTCCTGTTTTATTAGGGCGGGTAGGGAATGGAAAGAGACCCACTTGGGCAGAACGAAGGGTACATTACCTAGGTTCTGTTTTCCCTTTGTGTGCATTGCCCGGTTCAAGAGGACTCGGCCCATTAGTCCCCTGAAGACACAGAAAAGCAAAGGTGACAAAATCCAAATGCATGCAGTAGCTGCTCAATAAAAACAGCAAGAGTTTCATTTCTACGCCTTGGCCTTTTACGTTTCTCTCTCAAACAGTGGTTCTTGACCAAGACTTTTTTTTTTTTTTTTTTTGCTTTTTGGGTCACACCTGGTGGATGCTCAGGGGTTACTCCCTGGCTCTGCACTCAGGAATTACTCCTGGCGGAGCTCAGGGGGACCATATGGGATGCGGGGATCGAACCCGGCCGGCCGTGTGCAAGGCAAACACCCTACCTGCTGTACTATAGCTCCGGCCCCAACTTTTTTTAAATAAGTTTTTTGTTTGTGCTTGGTGGTGGGGCGGTCACACTGCATGATGCCCAGGGTATTAGGCCTAACTCTGCACGCTCAGGAATTACCCCATGCTGGTGCTCAGCGGACCATATGGAAAGCTGGGGATTGAACTCAGAGAAGGAATACAAGTCAAGCGCCCTACCTCAAGCTGTAGGACTGCTCCAGGCCCCAAACCCGAGATGATTTTGGTTGACTCTGAAGAGCATTTGCTTTTACAGCGTCAGTCATTTAAAGACCACAGTGGTGCTTTAACTTGCTGAGAAAGTAGAGCTAATTTTTTTTTATTATCACCCACGA